>JARFJB010000240.1:25000-77500 GCA_036346205.1 Vesta saturnalis
ATTAGACCTTCCAGCCATGAAAATCCTGTTCTGCTAGAAGATAAAACTCTTCTCAGGAGCTTTATTGGACAGACATGGCAAATTTGGAAGAAAAATACCACAAAGCCTGCCATACAGATTTCTTCACAAGGGTGAGGTCCGTTCAAAGAAGCAAAGGTAGAGAATGAAGATTCAAATGCCATGGTGTATGGAAGTGATGTTAGTTAATATGTAACGTGCAAAAATCGATCTTAAATTAGATATTACTTGATCAACAAATTCTCTGAATTTACTGTACTAAATTGACCAAATTGACATGGTAGTTCCACTTAGGGGACAACATTTCTGCCGATTTCTATATCTACTATCTAATGTTAACTGTTTAGTTTGACTGTTTACGGATAGAGCAATTTTATTATTTTCACAAAAATATTTAAAACTTATTGGTAAAATTGATCGCATTTATATTTCCCGTAAAACGTGTTAGAACGTGGTTGTTGTGTCGCCATGAGTAAAAATTAAAGGCGTTGTCTTGAAAATTTTCTATGCTTGCTTATTTATGCCAACCGGAAGGTTCTAAAATAGAAGATTTAATTAAAAGAATCATCCACGTCTGGTTATAGTTACCTTGTGATGATTATTGCTGAAAGTAGCGGATATATTGTAACAACCCTTTTTGAGTTGTACTAAAACATACCTTAATTTAAGGTCTTTCATTCGCTCTGTTGTAAATATAAGAAAATTTTAATTATTGAAATATAGGTATGTGGTAGGCAACTTAATTTGCATATATTTTTAGGGGTTTATAGTGCCTATCTTCTTAATGGTTTATACTACCTCTTTAAATTATTTTTCTGATCATTTTATTCGTGCATTACGTCATCGTGACTTAATTCTTTGCGCAAATCCTTTCGCTCGCGACTAGATGATCTAACTTCCAAAGCCTCCATTTTTTTACTTCTTAATGAATGTTGATTTGGTTAGGAAGCATTTTTTGGGTTTTCCCCTAAATTTTGTGTGAAAGTGCCATTGATTTGATAGTAAGATACCTTTTAACGCATTATACAAAAAAATTAAAACATTTGCTCTTTTCAGGCACGTTTATTTTAGTTCAGTTTTATTTTACTTTTACACTTATTACTCTTACTTCTTTATTAAATTTATTATACCATTTACACCACATACATTATAATATAATTGGGAACACGACATATTTTTAATCGTCTGGGTTATCTAGTTATAAACGTTTGCTAAAGCCTAGTATACACGGAACAATCGTTTCCATATATATATATATATATATATATATATATATATATATATATATATATGTTGTAATTTTTTCATATGGTGAAACAACGGATAGTCAAATTACCGGGGTAGTAAATCGATAAAGAAATATTTGGTTTGTATGTGAATTCTCCTTTTCTGATTAACCCTTGAAGGATCTTTCAACGAACCCGAGAAGTCGACCAAATAATTAACTTTTGAAATTCATTGTTTCTTTCGAAAAGAATTTTGATAAACATCATTAACTTGCCTTCGTATTTTATTCGTACATATTATATGAATATATACATAGATATACTACATTAATATAATCGTCTGGGGAAAAATTTATTAGAAAAGATTAATATTATTATTATTTGCCTGTGATATCTACGTGTGATTAATAGATTTGTATATTTAGAGGGAACGTGTTTAGCCCATTTATTGGAAATTCCAATAAAATAAGGTTACTAGGGGAACTGTTTCTCTCTGTTCTCCCTGGTTGAAGCTTTACCGGACCACTCTTATTGAACCACAATTTTACAGTTTTTAAAAGCTTGAGGCGCTCAAATCTTGTTTACAACACTAGTTACGTGTACTACAATGATCTTTTCTCGCTAACCTAAATATATCTAATATTTATCTACGCTTCAAAACCACCCATGCAAATAAAGTGCTCTGCGATTAATTTATCGTTAGACTGAGTTCTCAGTCGCGCTAACTAACCTCCCCCTTTTTTATGTTACGTGGTAGGTTAGACACGCACCAAACTAGTTAACTGTATGAAAGATATTTACTTGTGCAGAGAAAAGGCACCAGTTTTCAAGCTATCTTATATCACCGAAGTTACTACACAGCGTATGACCGAAATGGGAGTGAGGACAAAAGCAAAAGATAACAGGATACGTCTAGCTTCATTTGTACCTTGGCTAAGAGCTGAAAAGAGTAGTCGTGAAATACTACCGATTTTCGAAGATATGAGGGACGCAATTAAAGATTCGTGTTCCCTTTGTCCTCCAGTGACGGGTTGTATCTGGGACGGGCAACTGCTTTCATGCGGAAGACGTTGTTTTGTGACTTTCCAATATTCAATGGCTCATTCATGGAGATGTCACACCCACAAATTCTGTTCCAATGTTACAGGAAGGCCTACACATTGACTGTGATGAACTAAATTTTGGCCGTTGTCAAAATAAATCACTTTCCATTTTCCAGCTTATCAGATACAACAACGTAAAATCAAAAAGAAATGTACCTGTTGAAACACCTCGACATCAATTAAAGAACGAAACGCCAATGTTACGGGAAGGCCTACACATTGACTGTGAAGAACTAAACTTTGGCCGTTTTCAAAATGAAGCACTTTCTATTTTCCAGCTTATCAGATACAACAACGTAAAATCAAAAAGAAGAGCATCTGTTGAAACACCTCGTCAACAACTAAATAACGAAAAGCCACTTCCTCTTTACTTAGGAATTATGATTCAGAATGTTACCAAAAAGAAAATATTGTGAACAAACTGTGTAAACTTGGCTTAAGTGTTTCTTGTTACAGGGTCCAAGAGGGTTCTGCTACAAAGCACAAAGTATAATAAAGACATTGTTGTAGTCCCATATCCGATCAGTTCAGATGTGTTCATCACTACTACCATAGACAGTATAGATCATAATCAGTCGTCTAGTACTGCCTATAACTCCTTCCATGATTCCAATGTGACAGTAATTCAACATCCAAGGACTTAATGTGATGTTCTTAAAACTACGAACCCAAATATAGAACAATGGAACAGAGTAGTCAACGGTAACCTCCCCACTTTCTATTCCGATATCACACCCTTGTAGTGGAAGATCAATCATTGCACACCGTGCCTGTAACTTCCTATGAAGTCACTAGCTTCATACCAGATCTGTGGCTTAATTCAATAAGAGAAATCATTATCAGTGAACTTAATGAAGTGGAACAAAGTCCGATATTACTTGATGCCTTTCATTCACAATATAACAGCCAGCTTGAAGCCATAAAAGCCACTGAACACTACTTCCTCTTTTCCATGAGGAGATCGCTTCTCCAACAATGGTGAAACATTTGATGGATACAGTTATTACTGCAACATCCAAACTGAATAAAGGCCAAACTCCAGTAATCACAGCAGATCAACCAGTATACACCATAGCAAAACAAATCCAGTGGCGTACACACCGTAATGATAATGGGGGCCTTACACATTGAGATGATGGTCCGAACCATCCTGGGCAAATGGGTAGTCAACAGGAAGTGGACAGACAACCCTGTAAGTGCCGGTGTAACCAGTGTAGGCGGAGCTCAAGCATGCTTGATATCCTCTCATGTTAAAAGAGCTATATATGCTCATGAAATAAATATTGTTGTTCTGTATACTCTGAAAAAGCAGGCTTACATGAAACACCTGAAAATTAAAAGGAAGATAAAACAGAATGCAAGAGTGCTGGAATCTCCACGGTTTAATTACTGGAATACTGTCCTTGAGATCGAGTTCTTGTTGTTTCGACTGGTTCTCAGCATTCGTACTGCTAACTTCTGTATGTTGTTACACTGAAAAAGGTATGTCTTTGGACCTTTGCCTTAGATGCTGTCCATTATTCACGACGTTTGCCAGTGTTCGTGTGAGATCTCGAAGAGCTACCTGACTAGCAACCCGGTGTGTATGTAGAAGGAAATTGAACAAGCTGGAGAACCACAGCTCCATTTTCTGCTCTACCCGATGATCAGTTCCACGAACAAAACAATACTAAGGTTAAGTGTGAAGGTGGAGCAATAGGAGCCTTGACAATGAAACAGGGCTTCATAAATGGATGATGTCAGGCCCTGATATTTTAAAGATCATTTCAGAGTTCGAAGATGATTTTTCCAATGGATCGCAGGCCATCAAGAAAGTACATAATGGAGATACGAATTTGAGAAAAGATTCAGGACCCATGCCAAGCATCTGCTATCATAAATAAAAAAGAAAAGCCCTTTGAATGCAACCAATTAGTTGTCATTGGAAGTCAAGAGTTGATAGCATCGAAAGAATCCGTGCTTGGAGTGAAGAAACCATACTATGATGGGCTGAAACAGTGGGAACAATACATTCATCTTCGCCTAAACAGAACAGAGAATTCCATTCATGATCTCATAAGCAGAAATAATGTTAATATGTTCAATTCGCCACTAAAGGCTAACTCGAAGATAAAAGCCAAGCAGCAAAGCTGATATTGTGCACTGCATAGAAAAATGGTCGACAGAAATCAGTACAAACACAGACACAAGTAACAAAAATGTTACGCCAGCAGTACTGGATGGTGCAGTACCTTCGAAGAGAGCAAAGAAGTTTTCAGATTAATACAACATTTTCAAGCCATACATATATGTTTTTAGAGAACCTGACACGAGTTGATGTGGTGTTCGATAGGTACAGTCCCGCATTCCTGAAGTCTGACACCCTCCAGCCAAGAGGAACAGGGATTCACATTAACATTATCCACTGCAATCCCTAGACATTTTAATGAGTTCCTGCGAGTAGATGAGAACAAAGCACAGCGATTTCTCTTCTTGTCAACACAACTTACAAGTGGTGAATGCGAAGGAAAGACGGTGGTGTGCACACTTGAATAAAACGTTATTGTATCTGGCTTAGAGTTTGATGCATATGGTATGTCACCCCCATGACAGAAAGAAGCAGATGGTCGCCTTCTCCTCCACGTGAAACATGCAGCTGATAGTGGCCATGACTACTTCAGCATACGTAATGTAGATTCAGATGTCGTCGTCGTGGTTATATCCGTGTTTAAAGAATGATCTGTGCTCTCAACTGTCTCCTGAGATCTGCAGCAATCTGCCCATTTTTCATGCAATCACAGGTTGTGATACCGTCTTTGAATTCCATGGCGTCGGTAAAAAAGGAGCTTGAAAAATTTGAACGGCCTTCCCAAGTGACAATATTTCTTTTGAATAGTTGCTGGCAGACAGGAATCCAGATGATGTGTGTATTATGCTTCCAATGGAAAGATTTGTTGTTCTTCTGTACGACAGAACATCACACCTTAACAGCGTTAATGACTGTAGACGTGTTCTTTTATCAATAAGAACAGAGCCATAGAGAACATACCGCCCACCGAGAAATGTAGCATGTGAAGCGAGCTACTCTGAAAGCTATAATGTAGATTCATTGTTTAGAGAAGGACACCTGGGGAAGGGAAAAATCTGACGATAGTTATTTGCCCGTCCGGTCAACCATTCCTGACGTCGCAAAAAGTTGTCAAGAACTGTACTCATGTGTCTGCAAGAAATGGTGCTCTTCGTGCATATGTGTAACAAAAGGACTACTGTGTACCCTGTTATGGTCGTATGAGGGTCACTGTTCTCGAAATGATGTGTAAGAAAGAATATGATTACATTACTGTACTCGGAAGTATTAGTATAGATTTTGTAATCCTAGAAGCGGAATTGTGAGGAACTTAGTGTATTGATTACTCATCTGCCGAACATAGGTATATTATTTGAACACAATCTTAGTGTTTGTGAAAAAAAGGAAAATGTATTTTTCATAAAAATGGTTATTGCTCCATTTTTGGTATTGACATTGACTTCCGCAACCTCAAAAATCCAGATTGATCTTATACATTTTACTCCCACCGAAAGGTATACGTTTCTTCAACTGGCTGCCATAACAGCCGCTATGTTTGACCTAATAGGATAAATTAGGCTTTATTATTTACTACAAAACAGTTTTAAACTTCAATTGATGTGAAATAAGCTGCTATAAAGTATAAACCATTATTAACAAGCAACAGGTTAATACAAATATAATGTTCTTATGGCCGTCATCTTGATGACGTCATTACAGACGACCTGTGGTCTCCGCCGTTTTACATTCAGGGATTGATGTACAACGTGATCGAAATTGATTGTAGGGTTTTTAACTTTGCTATGGTCAAGTTGTCACCAAAAATGTATTCTAACGCTGGAAAGTGTAAGTTGTTTATCAAGACTTTCATCCGCTGGAGTCATGAGCGTGCGTAAATACGTATGTATAAGCTGTCATAATTTGCTTTCTTCTGTTTTTGACGTTTTATTTTTCTTTTTATTGTTCCTGTAATTCAAGTAAAATCTGTCTTTTTCAAGACAAAGCTGCACGTACTTGATTGATTTACCTGCCAGGTAAATAAATACAGAGCTCTGTTTAGAATAAAAATAAAATACAAATAATTTTTAGGTTATAATTGTTAGTGTCATGTTTTCTGATGAACACAATAAGTTTATCTTGGAGGCTTACTTTCGGTCTGGCAACGAGATGAAGGTGGTGTCTGGAAATGTTTGCAGGTTTCTTGCTTAGAGGAATGCCAACAACGGTTTGCCAACATTGACGTTACCTACAAAACATTCACACAGCGTGTTTCTCGAATTGTTCAACGTGTTCGTGATACCGGCTCCGTATCCAAAGGTAAATCTCCTGGCAGAAGACCTGTACTTGAAGACGAAGGCTTACAAGATATTCGGGAGCGATTGGAAGCTAGTCCTAATAAATCTGTAAGACGATTGTCTGCTCAAAGTGGCAATTGAGTAAAATTTGTTTTTATTACTAAATGTTGACTATTTATTAATTGTAATTGTAGGGGTTTCGTATGGGACATACGAAACTGCGTCGAGTACTGTATTTGGTTTATCGAAAATCTCAACAGCAATGATGTTTTAGATATAACATTTTTTAGAGACGAGACACGGTTTCATCTAAGCGGCTATATAAATTCCCAAAATTACTTAACCTGGTCGACGAAAAATCCCCATATATTTACTGAAACTCCATTACATCCGTTTGGATTGCCATGTCGAGAAGGCGAATAATTGGATCAACTATTTTTAATGAACATATAAATGCCGAAAACTATCAACACTTAATTCTAAGACCTTCTATTAAACAACTGCACGACGATGAGCTTCAAAATTGGCATCTCCAGCAAGATTCCGCAACAGCCCATACGGCCCGTACAACTTGGCATATTTATAGCAATTTTTCGGTGATAGAATAATAGCAGAAATCGATGGGCGCCATTATTTCCCTGGTTGACCCCGCTCGACTGCTTTCTCTTTGGTCATCTTAAAAATGTTGTGTCTGCAAATAGTTGGCATACGGTTGAAGGGTTACAGAATGCCATAGTGAACTCTGCTAATGTAACAACTCCACAACAGTTAGCACCTGTCTTTGAGACAGAGTAAATTTATGCTTAAAAAATAATGGACATTTTCAATTGCTATTGCAACGGAGGAAATAATTTGTCTCCGTCATCAGTCAAATTAAAACTAAATTCAAATAACAATATTCCATTTAGTTACTGGCATTTTTAATGCGAGGGTTATTTTTGTTTCAAGGTCCGATTGGTCACGAAATTAAAACCACAGTGAAAATAGGGAGGTTATTTAAACCATCTCAACATTTTACACCATGTAAAGCTTCGTAAGGACTGCGCCCAATTCCAGAATAAACGCTGCTATAAAAAAAATCGATTAAAGTAAAAGGCAACTACAAACATAGAGACACAGTTGTATTAACCTATCCAACCAAATAAAATTACCAAGGCTCCTTGACACAACTAACTGGAAAAAGAAATGTGTGAGATAAGATATAAGAAAGACCGCTTCTATTATTTGAACAATGGTAGAAAGCAAAATGGAGATTAAAACAAATTTGATAGCTCACCGATTTTTTTGGACGATTTTTAGACCTCTATTTTGTTGAGTTAATATCTTTCATGCACGGCGCTAACTTGTTTTCTATATCCTGGTTCTCCCTCTCAACTGAATCTTGTGATTGTGAATGTCTCAGTTTACCATGCACAATGTGTCCATATTCCAACTAATTCTCAAATACCTTATAAAAATCAAAATATGTTTCTGTGTGAAAGAAGCCTCTCCGCTTATTCTGAATTGCCCTTCGTAGACGTTGAAGAGTCATGCAGTATGAGGCTGCAGTGATGGTCGTGCCACGTTCCATGAATTCTACCAAGAGAACTACATTCCAGTCTTAGAACGCAGTAGCCATACACTTTCTATTGGAGAAGGTTCGCTTGAACTTCTTTTGTTTATTGGGAGAATGAGAATGCATTTACTATTTAGATTGTTGTTCTGTTTCTTCAGTTTCGAAATGGACCCATGTCTCATCTCCTGTGACAATTCTGTTCGAAAAATCTTCTACTTCATTGTGGTAGCGCTGGAGAAACGTTAGGGAGGGGTCCATTCTCATTGTTTTGTGATGGTCGGGCAGCATCTTGGGAACCCATCTCGCACACAGTTTGCGGTACTGAAGTCTCTTATTCACAATGGTGTAGAGAGATGACCTTGATATTTCAGGAAATACAGAAATTATGAACCGAGGATTTTCTCGAATTGCCTCATCCACTCGCTTCACGAGATCATCAGTTGACACTCGCTTCCTTCTCTGGCCGTCTGCATCATGAACATCTATATGTTCTGCTTTAAAGTTCCTGCACCATTGTCGCACTTTGCTGTCACTCATTGAAGTTTCACCGTACACATTACTTATTCGTCGATTAATTTCAACTGCATTACACCCCTCAGTTTGAGGAAACCGAATTTCGCGACCGATCGGACCTTGAAAAAAAAATAACCCTCGTAATAACATTAAGATGGAGGTAGTTCAACAATCAAGAAATACAGACTATTTATGTAGTTTAAAATTTTGTTGTATTTATTGTTGATATACCATCAACTTTTGAATTTCCCACCTAATCCGTGATGCCCGTATTTACACCACAAGAAATAGTTGGGATCACTAAATGAGATAAGTGGAGAATAGCTTTTTTGAAGTAAGCGGGCCACTTTACTCAATCTGGATCACATATACTATCACCACCCCAAGTGGCACGTTCTCTGCCAGAACTGAAATATTTGCCTGCTTCCCAACTCCACTACTGAACGTTGGAACTAGTACCATAACAATAATTACGCAACAAAGAAGATTTCACAGAAAAATTCCATGTAAAAAGTAAACAACTTATTTAAAGTTCTAAAAATAAACACAAACACAAACATAAATACAATAAAATATACTGCAGAACTATAAGTAGCGTCATTGCTTCTTATATTGCTTATTTATGTTAAAGATTTTTTTGTAATCGTTACTTTTAATACATAAAGAGAAAAGTGGTATATAACTAAATATATAAACTTTTTTATTTATGTATTTAATTTGACATTTGTCAACAAATATTTCAAAATTTAATTTTTTTCTAATTTTATGTGAACGATTACAAAAAAATGTATTCGCAACACGTGCGCTGTCACCTTTTTGGTGCTCGGCCATATATTTTATCCCTCGGCTACGCCTCGGGTAAAAAAGAACAGCCTCGCACCAAGAAATGTGTAAACAGCGCACTAGTTGCGAAATCTACTATTTTATTAAAGTTTCACGTTAAATGTTGCCTGTAAATATGATAAATTTAACCAAATTTATATTTTTCTCACTATTTACTAACAAATACATTATGTCTATTACCAACATTCAATGTTAAACTTAAATAGAAGTGGAGCATGGTGTTCAATATAAATAAACGAAGACATAAAAAAATAGAGCTCAACAATGTACAGTAATAAATTGATATGATTTCCTTATACCGGAAGTCTCACTAAGGTCGGCCACGACGCTAATAGATTATCGCAGAACTTTGGGAAAAAATGAAAATAAAATTGCGCACAAGAGAGAGCTGTAAATAATTTTCAAGATTATTGCATTATTTGTTGACCAGTAACGGCCATTATATAAGTTTAATAAGTGTTAAGATGGTGTGTTTCAGGGTTGTGCGGTAGATTTTCTCAGTATGATGCAAGTCTTCGAAATGCCCGCCTTTAAATGTTTTCTTTCTTTAAAATAACCTTCGATTGTGATGTAAAAAAAACCCAACTACAACAATCTACAACACTACAGTTTTACACTTCTAATTTTAACGTTAGCAAATTCGTTAATTAGAGATGTGTAGTCTAGAGTGGCAGCCAATGACAGATTGCTAAGTTTTACTTGACTCATTGAACTTCTTAAGTCATCGATTCTCACGCTGTGGGAGGCGCCCCTAGGGAGGCGTGATAATACCTCAATGGGGCGCGCGAGCATATAAAAATAAATAATACAATGTATTATTTTCTTGATTCTGTGAATATTTGCTGTATATTTATTATAAGTTTTGTTATGAACGAATGAGTTCAAAAGAAAATATGTAATTAAAAATGATTACTAATTTTATTAAATACATAAATAAAAAGTTTACCTCGAGTAGGATTTGAACCTACGACCTGTACTTTGTTAGAGTACCGCGGTAACCAATTGCGCTATCGAAATTCAAGCCCCAATCGATGTAAATTTTATCTTTACGTATGTAGAACTGAAGTAAATTATAAATATAATGAGATTACAATCAAATTACTTATGTTATTGGAATGTGAGCCTGCAATATCGCAATACATAAAGACAAAATTTACATCGATTGAATCTCGATAGCGCAGTTGGTTAGCGCGGTACTTTAGCAAAGTACAGGTCGTAGGTTCAAATCCTGCTGGAGGTACACTTTTTATCTATGTATTTAATAAAATTAATAATAATTTTTAATTTGCTGGATATATTTACAGTTTTTTAATGATCACTTTGACATTCATGCAGTGAAATGTTTCCAGCCGGGAATATACCCGGTACATCCAACAATTACACAAGTAACTGTAATAATCTACAACCGATGTCCACAATGCAAAGCCAATTTCAACCACCGTTAATCTATCCAGGTCAGCTAAGTCTAACACAATCAAATCAACAATTATCTCAAATGTATCAAAACCAAGCACCTCAACTTTACCAGCAATCCCAAAACCAATTTCCTTTTCCGAACACAACTAACTTTAATAGCACTTATCCAGCAACAACATTCATACGACCTTCACAAACTAGCCACAATAACGAAACCGACGATGACGAAACAATGATATCAAACCAAGAAGACAGTAATAAAAAACACTCATGGCAAACTATTACTAATAAAAGAAAACGAATGCGACTAACACAAACTGTCGAAAACGCTCCCACAACAAACACGCCAAATAGATTTCAAGTACTCAATGAACATAAAGAAAATAACAATCCAACTGATAACAGTGAAACCCAAACAAAATCTCAACTACCGAACCAAAACCCCCCACCAGTACCTATATATTTACGGTGTTACAGACTTCAAAGCTATGACTGATAACCTAAACAAAGTCATTGAAGAAGAAAAATTCTACTTTAAAGCGCTATCAGACAACACAGTTAAGATAAATACCAATACTATCGACGCATACAGACAACTAATCTCACATTTACACGAAGAAAACATAGTCCACCACACCTATCAAATCAAAGAAGAACGCGCCTACATGGTGGTCATACGAGACCTTCACCATTCAATTAATACCCAAGACATAAATATTGAGCTTCAAAAATTAGGTCACTCGGTAAGGAACATCATGAATATCAGGCATAGAGTAAGTAAACAACCGTTGCCAATGTTCTTCATCGACCTCGAACCAAAACCAAACAATAAAGAAATCTACAAAATCGAGTTTTTACAAAATACAAAAATTAGAGTAGAAGCACCGCGCATTAAAAACAATATAGTACAATGTACACGATGTCAAGCCTACGGCCACTCCAAGACATACTGCAGCAAGCCCTACTACTGCGTAAAATGTGGACAGCAACATGATAGCAAAACCTGCAGCAAAACTAAGAATACTCCTGCTACGTGTGCTTTGTGCGGCGGCAATCATCCCGCCAATTATAAAGGTTGCACGGTCTATAGAGACTTAAAAACTCGAACCACATCTAAGCAACCCATCATAGGAACATCAAATAAAACAAACCCAGTAATAAACTCAACAACTAGCCAGCAAATCTTACAAAATCCCTCTCAGAGATACCCAAGTTATGCACAAGCAACTGCAAGAAGAACTGACAATAATGACGAGATAGCTGATAAATTAAACACCTTCTTAAACGAATTCAAAAATACGTTCACTCAATTATTAAATCAGAACAGCATGATTTTATCTATGCTTTCCGTAGTCATTAATAAAGTAACCCAATAATGGCTACTTCGATAAGAATAGCGGAATGGAACTCAAACGGGCTGAAAAACCATATTCATGAAGTCACTCTATTTTTAAATATCAATAAAATCGATGTTCTGCTGATAGCGGAGAGCCATTGTACACTAAATACAGTAATAAAAATTCCATATTACTCTATATATTACGCAAATCACCCGGACGGAACAGCCCACGCAGGTTCAGCAACCATAATCAGAACAGCAATAGACCAGTACCCGTTACCACCATATACAACTAACAAAATCCAAAGCGCTCTGATAAAAATAAATTTATTCCCCTGGTCATTAATTGTCGGAGTCATCTACTGTCCCTCTAGACACACCATGCCAGTTGAAGAATATCAAGAATTTCTACTATCAATAGGACCCCGTTTCCTTGTAGCAGGTGAGTGTAATGCCAAGCACACTACCTGGGGATCCAGGTTGATTACACCCAAAGGACAAGCACTCTTTAAAGCCATACGGCAACATGATCTAAAGTATATATCTACCGGCGAACCGACCTATTGGCCGTCAGATCTAAATAAAATTCGACCTGCTTGACTTCGCAGTTACCAGAGATCTTTTGATGTGTACAGTAAAATTGAAAGCAATTTAGATTTATTTTCAGACCACAGTGCAATAATAATTACTTTGAGTACAAATGTTATTTACAAAACCCCAATACCAAAACTCTGTACAGCTAAGACTGATTGGGAGAAATTCCAACATCACATCAACTGTAATATAAGCTTAGCCCACAAAGCATACTCCAAACGAAATTGACGAAACCGTGGAGTACCTCACAAACCTAATCCAAAAGGCATCCTGGGAAGCTACACCGACTGAACACAAAAACGATTCAGTAATATATAACATTCCCCTACATATCAGGCAGCTCGTCATAGAAAAACGCAGAGCTCGTGGAAAATGGCAAAGGACCAGAAACCCTCGAGACAAGACCATCTTAAATAATTTAACCCACCGTCTTCACGAAGCTCTAGATGAAAACAGAAATGCAACATTCGGGCATTACATCTCTAGCCTATCTCCAGTAAATTATTCTATCTGGAAAGCTACAAAAAAACTCAAGAGATCTACTACTCTAGTACCACCACTAAGAAAACTTGACCACAGCTGGGCTAGATCAAACAAAGAAAAAGCACACACCTTCGGAGTGCACCTTGCCCAAGTCTTCACACCACTGACATCCAATGACCAAAACTCTGATGCAGAAATAGAAGAATATTTATGTGCGCTAGGCCAATTATTCCTACCCGTGAGTCCCGTTTCACCAGCAGAAGTATATAGGGAAATTAAACTAACCAGCTCGTATAAAGCCCCGGGCTACGACCTTATAGTAAGGGAAGTACTAAAACACCTTCCGAAAAAAGCAGTAGTACTCATCACAATGATCTTTAATAGCATGCGTGCCATGTCTCACTTCCCTACTCAGTGGAAATATGCCAAAATTACCATGATTGCTAAACCTGGAAAACCTCCACATGAAACCACCTCATATCGGCCGATAAGTCTGTTGCCACTATTATCAAAATTATTCGAAAGATTACTGCTATACAAAATCAAGGAAATAACTAAACCAGACGATCTAATACCGTCTCACCAATTTGGCTTCCGTTAGGGGCATTCAACCATTCAACAATGCCATAGGATCGTTAACTACATAAAAGAAAATCTGGAAGGGAAGAATATGTGTGCATCAGTGTCTTTAGATATACAACAAGCTTTCGACAAGGCACACAGGACTATTATACAAAATAAAAAGAAAGTTGTCCCATCAAATATACCTTCTCTTAAAATCCTACTTAAATGAACAACACTTCCAGGTTCAAGTTGACAACTCACTGTCATCCTACCACTCCCTTAACTCTGGAGTTCCACAAGGCAGTGTCCTTGGACCCTATTTGTACCTCCTGTATACCGAAGACGTTCCCGCTACAGACACTACCCTAATTGCCACCTTTGCAGATGATACTGCCATAATTTCATCTGATACTAATCCAAACCGGGCATCCGAGAAGCTGCAACTACACCTAAACCTCCTACAAACTTGGCTAGATCGCTGGAGAATCGGAGTAAATAGTGAAAAATCCACCCAAATCACATTCACTACTAAACGCTCCACCTGCCCACAACTTACTATTTATAATCACCCCATTCCCATAAAACTGAGGTGAAATACCTAGGACTCCACCTTGACCAAAAGCTGACATGGAAACCCCATATAAAAGCCAAACGGCAACAATTAAATCTGAAAACAAAAAATCTATATTGGCTTATCGAGAGTAAATCGCAACTAAGCATCGAAAATAAAATCTTACTGTATAAAACCATCTTAATGCCTATATGGACCTACGGGATCGAACTCTGGGGATGTAGCAAATCCTCCAATACCAAGATTTTACAGTCCTTTCAGTCGAAGACTATACATACTCTGGCAAACGCTCCATGATACATCAATAATCAAACACTGCACCACGATCTTAGAATTCCCTTCATCAAAGATGTCATCAAAACTTCAGCTCGCAATAGCCGAGACCGCACATTGAACCACACCAATCAACTCATCGCCAACCTCTACAACCATAAACTCGCAAATCGGAGACTCAAAAGGCAGTGGCCTGAAGATCTAGTCGAGTGAATCCTGGAGACCCATCAGTGGATGGAGCCCAACTCAAGACATCTAGCAACACCGTCACATTATTTACTTATTACTCTGTAGACGGAGTAGATTGTAAATTTGCAATAAAATAAAAAAAAAATGTTCAAGTTTCGCTACGAATAGCATGCAAGCACAAATGGTAATGCTGAATTGTACAAACTAATTGTTAATACTATTGTGTTATTCTTCTTTATTTACTATTTACACGTTTAGGCCAATCACGATATTTTATATCGTTCGTTCACTATGTAAATGTAGTCATGAAAGACCTTCAATATGCACAAAGCGCGTAATTTATTTCTTTATAGCGTCAATTTTCTTCTTTTCACTTATTTGGCGTTTTTATTATTTTAATAAGGAAGGTATTCTTACTTCTTCCCTATTACACATTACCTTTTATTTGACTTTATTTATTAATTTAGAGGGTAGAGTGACTATACGCTACTGTCACTCGTGCCTCGGCAACGATCACACCTTTTGGTTAGTTTCAACTAACTTGCTACTACTTACTTAAAGTGCAAGTCATTGTAACCACTCATTTCCTCTACTTCTACAACTCATGTATGCATTTGCAGATTGCCGCGTTTACTTTAAATATTTTCTAATTAAATAAGCAGATAACTTATTGAAGTAATTTCAAACTTCTTTTGTCACCCGTTACAGAAAGTAATTCTACCAACTTTAGGAAGTTTCGTTATTAGGCTGAAACAAATTTTTAGTTGTTCCACGTAAATCCAGTTGTCTAATTATTGACATAATTCTTTTTAGTACTCCTCTCTAATGCTGAATTTTCATATCCATAAGTCGTTGATATTCAGCGTCAATAGTTTTGTCTGCTATAATCGAATGTCCAATTCACGAATTTCTGTGATTTACAGACTTTTCGTGCATTATGAGGGCTCCTATAAGATTTCCCCAGTCGGAATAATCTTTTTTGGGCCAGTCACTAATTACAGACCAATTATCAAACAATATACAACAAAAGCAAAAAACAGCATCATTTTTAACGAAGTAAACCAACCAACTTCTCTCAACGACCTCATCATTGCTCAGCACTTTCAAATAATGCGAGGGCGAAAATCTACGCCTTTCTTTATTAATAGGGAACTCGAATTCTTTAATTTGGCCTCCCAACCAGTATTTGACGAGCGTCAGATGACGTGCAGAAAGCATTCCATAATGCAGGATCGGAAGGAATTTCGTTTAATATCTGCTGGGTGCCACCGTTAATACGACCCGGCTCTTGATGAACTTCTGATGGTGTTATTTTTTGGCTCTCATAAACAACTTCTTCTGGACGTGATTAGGGCGACACTGGGTTTTTATTTGCCAAATCCAAAGCAGTCACTGTTTATGTGGATGTGGACGGTTCATATAAACATGATCTTTGCACTAAGAATTTGTTCATAACAAAGCTCAGCTTTCTTTCTTGCTTTTTATTTAAGCGTTTCTTCTTATATTGACTTCTAGACATTTTTTTCCTTTTCTGTTCCATGCTGTAATAAAAATGATTATATAAAGAATTATTAAAAATACAAATGCGAATAATAAATAATAACCAATAACAATAATAATGACAAATAACAAAGGCCAATATAGAAAAGCGTTGTGTAAAAATGTTTAATTACTGAATGGTTCAAATTGTATTTTGATTTCTCTGCTTATGCCGGCCCCTTTACCGTGCGCCTGATTGGCCGCCTCTCTACATCATAGCACGACAGGATACAGGTGTGTTTGAAAAGACAATGGCCAGCATTTTGGACACACGTCATTAATAATTATCTTTAAAATTGTTTTTTGCAGGTTCTGTCGATTAGCCTTCTAATTTACTATTGTTTTAATTTACACTGTTGTTGAATAAATTGTAAACTTTTGCAATTGTTTGCAAAGTAAGCCTTTTTTGTCAGTTCTTCCTCAAATTATTTTTTTTTAGTAATGTTAAAAACATACCACTATTCTATTTGAAAATTTCAGCAAATGTCACAGAAATCCTACATTTATTAAAAAGCTCCCTCTATCGACCACTAAAAGAAGTACAGAAGAACAATTTATAACGCAAATAGTGGAATAGAGAAAGCTCAAGCTTAAGCTTGTTTGTTAGTTTTGGTTAAAGCATTATTGATGTTTTAAAAAGGAGTTTACGCTTTCCCCACCATTTTATTTCAAGAAATAGACTAATGTGTTTGAGATAAATGACATTCCAAAATTTTCTAATTACATTTTTAATTGTGTTAAGAAAAAGCTGTTATTTTAATGAATTTCCTATTTGGGGTGCATGACCTCACGACGTGAATATTCATAAAATGGCGCATGATAATGCAATGTCATCTTGACGAGTATAAGTGGAGACACCTTTATTTTGCATTAATAAAGGCATGCTGTTATATATCTCTGGTTTAATTGTTGGCTCTGTATTTCCATTATTTGTATGTAGAAAACAAAATGAAACTTGTAGTACCTTACCTTATGTTTACATTATGGATATTATCTTACCTTATCGTACGTTTATATTATGAAAATTTCCTTCATATATAGTCTACAGTTCGGTTATTTGTACGTTGAAGACAAATGAAAATTATAATACCCTATCTTACGGTCATATTATGGAACTTACAGTACATATATATATATATATATATATATATATATATATATATATATGGTCTACAGTTCGTTTATTTTTACTTTATTGGCAAATGGAAATTATCTTATCTGTATGTTATAAATGGGAAATGAATTTCTCATGCTACAGTTCGTTTAAAGACGAAGTTATATTTATTTTGAGTGTATGTAAGTAATACGTATCCTTTAATAAATTTAAGTAAGTAAAAAATCAGTTAGTGTTAATTTGATACGGTTATAAAGGAACAACTGATTTCTGTTCCTAAGATAAACAAAATTGAGTTCATAACCTGCATTAACCATAATATTTGTTGACATAGGTCAGTATACGTTCTATTCTTGAATATAGTGTTGATCATATTGCATTTTGAATTTTAAGTAAATGAGGATTGTAAGCTTATATAGTTGTGTTGAATTTAGTAAGTTTAGTATCGTAAATCTTTACGAGAAATATCGTTTTAGTTATTTTATGCTAATATTAACCAGACATTTTGATTTATTAAATATACATGTAAATACTGCTATTTAGAGTTTATTCAGATTACCTATTATGCTATTAATGTACAACGTTCTCAATTTTTGTTGTATTTTAATTATTAAACCTATAAATTGAGTGGCATCCAAATCAAAGAAATGTTTTATATTGATTACACCTATGGATATATCTTTGCCTCCCTCACGACCTGTTCAAAAGGAGTTCTCAATTACAGTAAGTTTCATAAGTTTGCACCTCACTGAGCTAGACTGTGGTGCAATTTACCTTTTTAATATAACAATCAATCGCACCTAATTTTTTATTGTACTTGAAAAACCAATATTGCGTCGTGGACAACCGAAACTATAGAACGCTTTAGATGCCATTGAAAACAGTAGAAAAGTTAAAGAGGTTTCAAAAGCATTTGGAATTCCGGAATCAACTTTAAGACTTCAAAAAAAAGAACATAAAGTATCCAATCCAAAACTAGGCGGGTCGGCAACATTTTCACTGGACCTGGAGAAGAAAATTGCTGATCGTGTTCTTCTTTTAGCAAGATTGTTCCATGGATTAACTACGACTGAGTTAAAAAAACCTGCATTTCAATATGCTGAGGAAAATGGAATAACCGACAACTTTAACAAAGCTGATGGGGAAGCGAGAAAGATTGGCTGAAACAATTTTTAAGAAGGAACCCAACAATAAGCCCGAGAACACCTGAAGGGATTAGTGTAAATCGTATCGTCGTGTTAAATAAAGAATCAGTGGAAACATTTTTTCCAAACTATATATATATATATATATATATATATATATATATATATATATATATATAGCTGTGAAATTGATAGTTGCTCTTCCAGTGTATTTTTCTTTAAAACTATTCTTCATTATTTTACAATGTATATGATTTCTGACATACATCCCTACCCCTCCTCTTTTGTTTTCATCACACAATGATGAATACCAGTATAGTTTTGAAAGCTGATTAATTTTGTTTCATTATTGTATAGTCAGGTTTCAGTGAATATCAGTAAATGTGTGTTTTGGAACTGCCTTAAAGGTATTTGTGTGTCTTCAGTATTATTTCTTATGCTTCTAATATTTAGATATAGAGTGTTTGATTCTTCGGTCTTCTGTTTCTATGTTGCGGTTGTGTCGATCGTAAACTTCAGTTACGTGATAATTTACTTCTTCTATAGATAATTTCACTTTCTTCGCCTATATGGGATAATTATAGCTATCCGAAGGAAAACTGCAGTTAGTGGTTCCATTACAACATGCTCGTGGCACTGATGCACCAAGTGTGGACATGGCTAGAAGGAGTATGTGTGTGTTCTTATGCATTTGATATTTTTCTGTCCATAACAATTAAAACACTTTGTGATATTCTTTAATTTTGCACTTATTCCAGCCTACATTTACTTCCATATTCAGTAGTTGCTGGTAAGTTAAACCACTCATTTCAAGTTGGATAATTCACTTGTTTGAATATGTCGACCGTCGTGAGTATTTTATGTCAATTCTCTCTTCTCTGTTCAATGATAATTATTGGTTTAGAGCTGTCGTTGCATCAAGTGGGCCTGATTTTTCTGTGTAATCTATGTCTAAACCAATGATTACTAATCTTCGTGGTTTTATTATCGTAAGTTCCACATCATACCCATTCCCAATAGTTCCTTGTGTATGTGTTTTTAGTCTCTGGCGCGCATCTTCTGTTTCTGTTTATAGTAAGTCATATACCACCTTTTGAAACAGCCCTCATTGGTTTAATTTGCCTTTTGTAGGATTAATATTTCTTTGGGCTTCTTTTATGGTTTGCTTACTTGTTTGCTCCTCTTTTGGCTTAATTAACATTTTGGGAACATTTATCTTTTATAGGTTGGGTACGCTAGTTAAGGTTTTGTAAAGCGCTTGAATAGGACTGTTTTTCTTTCAGTGGCATGCAGCACTAATTAGTCTCGTAATTGGATATAAACTGAATAATTTCGTTTTGCAATTTTCAATTCTTTCTTCGCACCGTCATTATTGCACAATCGGTTCCTACAATGCATTATCTGTTTCATGTTTTTATATGTTCTCTTACTCTTACTCCACATAATTTCAGTTACAATTTCATTTAGATGTTCGAATTTGGCTTGATTCACCTTCATACAAATAGCGTGATTCCATCTCTAACATAATCCGTTGCACTACACAGCATTTGTTCTTTTACTGGTTTGCCTTCCAACCAACATATACATATGCAGGTGTAGAAGGCTATACAATAGACTATTCTTCACTATCGCTAAATCGACTTAATGGATCATTTTACAACTTTTGGTCAAGTTTCTCCAAGATCGATCATGATACCTGGATTTGTGTGCGTGTGTGCGTGCGTACATACGTGCGTGAATGCGAACGCGTGCGTGCGTGTGTGCGCATGTGTGTGAGTGCATGTGCCTATGTCTGTGCCTATACCGGTGCTTGTGCTTTCGTCTGCGTATGCTCCTGCGTCTGAGTACGCGTCCGCAACTGCGTCTGCGTATGCGTCCGCGCCTGTGTCTGTATCTGCGTCTGCGTGTGCGTCTACGTCTGCGTGTGCGTCTGCGTCTGCGTCTGTGTGTGCGTGTGCGTGTGCGTGTGCGTCTGCGTCTGCGTCTGCGTCTGCGTCTGCGTCTGCATCTGCGTCTGCGTCTGCGTCTGCGTCTGCCTCTGCGTCTGCGTCTGCGTCTGCGTCTGCGTCTGCGTCTGCGTCCGCGTCTGCGTCCGTGTCCGCGTCTATGGCTGAGTCTGTGCCTGTGTCTGTGTCGGTGTCTGTGTCTGTGATTGTGTCTGTGTCTGTGTCTGAGTCTGTGTCTGTGTCCGTGTCCGTGTACGTGTCCGTGTCCGTGTCCGTGTCCACGTCTGCGTCTGCGTCGGCGTCTGCGTCTGCGTCTGCGTCCGCGTCTGCGTCCCCGTCCGCGTCCGCGTCCGCGTCCGCGTCTGGCTGAGTCTGTGTCTGTGTCCGTGTCCGTGTCCGTGTCCGTGTCCATGTCCATGTACGTGTCCGTGTCCGTATCCGTGTCCACGTCTGCGTCTGCGTCTGCGTCTGCGTCTGCGTCCGCGTCTGCGTCCCGCGTCCGCGTCCGCGTCGCGTCGCGTCCGCGTCCGCGTCCGCGTCTGCGTCTGCGTCTGCGTCTGCGTCTGCGGCTGTGTCTGTGTCTGCGTCTGCGTCTGCGTCTACGTCTGCGTCTGCGTCTGTGTCTGCGTCTGCGTCTGCGTCTGCGTCTGCGTATGCGTCTGCGTCGCGTCTGCGTCTGCGTCTGCGTCTGCGTCTGGTCTGCGTCTGCGTCTGCGTCTGCGTCTGCGTCCGCGTCTGCGTCCGTGTCCGCGTCTGTGGCTGAGTCTGTGTCTGAGTCTGTGTCGGTGTCTGTGTCTGTGATGGTGTCTGTGTCTGTGTCTGTGTCTGTGTCCGTGTACGTGTCCGTGTCCGTGTCCTGTGTCCGTGTCCGTGTCCGTGTCGTGTCCGTGTCGTGTCCGTGTCCGTGTCCGTGTCCGTGTCGTGTCGTGTCTGTGTCTGTGTCCGTGTCCGTGTCCGTGTCCGTGTCCGTGTCCGTGTCGTGTCCGTGTACGTGTCCGTGTCCGTGTCCGTGTACGTCTGCGTCTGCGTCTGCGTCTGCGTCTGCGTCCGCGTCTGCGTCGGCGTCTGCGTCTACCTCAGAGTTTGTGTTTGAGTATGCGCCTGCGTCTGCGTCCGCGTCTGCGTCTGCGTCTGCGTCCGCGTCTGCGTCTGCGTCTGCGTCTGCGTCTGCGTCTGCGTCTGCGTCCGTGTCCGCGTCTGTGGGCGAGTCTGTGTCTGTGTCTGTGTCGGTGTCTGTGATTGTGTCTGTGTCTGTGTCTGTGTCTGTGTCTGTGTCCGTGTCCGTGTCCGTGTCCGTGTCCGTGTCCGTGCCCGTGTCCGTGTCCGTGTCCACGTCTGCGTCTGCGTCTGCGTCTGCGTCTGCGTCTGCGTCTGCGTCTGCGTCTGCGTCTGCGTCTGTGTCTGCGTCTGCGTCTGGTCCGCGTCCGCGTCCCGTCCGCGTCGCGTCCGCGTCCGCGTCTCGTCCGCGTCCGCGTCGCGTCCGCGTCCGCGTGCGCGTCTGCGTCTGCGTCTGCGTCTGCGTCTGCGTCTGCGTCTGCGTCTGCGTCTGCGTGTGCGTCCGCGTCTGCGTCCGTGCCCGCGTCTGTGGCTGAGTCTGTGTCTGAGTCTGTGTCGGTGTCTGTGTCTGTGATTGTGTCTGTGTCTGTGTCTGTGTCTGTGTCTGTGTCGTGTCCGTGTCCGTGTACGTGTCCGTGTCCGTGTCCGTGTCCGTGTCCGTGTCCGTGTACGTGTCCGTGTCCGTGTCCTGTCAGTCTGCGTCTGCGTCTGCGTCTGCGTCTGCGTCTGCGTCTGCGTCTGCGTCTGCGTCTGCGTCTGCGTCTGCGTCTGCGTCTGCGTCTGCGTCTGCGTCTGCGTCTGCGTTCACGTCTGCGTCTGCGTCTGCGTCTGTGACAGTGTCTGTGTCTGCGCCTGCGTCTGTCTTTGTGTCTGTGTATGCCTGTGTCTGTGTCTGTATCTGTGTCTGTGTCTGCATCTGTGTCTGTGTCTGTGTCTGTGCCTGTGCCTGTGTCTGCGTCTGTGTCTGTATCGGTGTCGGTGTCTGTGTCTGTGTCTGTGTCTGTGTCTGTGTCTGTGTATGTGTGTGTGTCTGCCTGTGTCTGTGTCTGTCTCTGTGTCTGAGTCTGTGTCTGTGTCTGTGTCTATGCCTGTGCCTGTGTTTGTGTCTGTGTCCGTGTCTGTGTCTGTGTCTGTGTCAGTGTCTGTGTCTGCGCCTGCGTCTGTCTTTGTGTCTGTGTCTGTGTCTGTGTCTGTGTCTGTGTCTGCGTCTTTGTCTGTGTCTGTCTGTGTCTGTGTCTGTGTCTGTGTCTGTGTCTGTATCTGTGTCTGTGTCTGTGTCTGTGTCTGTGTCTGTGTCTGTGTCTGTGTCTGTGTCTGTGTGTGTCTGTGTCTGTGTCTGTGTCCGTGTCCGTATCCGTGTCCGTATCCGTGTCCGTGTCCGTGTCCGTGTCCGTGTCCTGTCCGTGTCCGTGTCCGTGTCCGTGTACGTGTCCGTGTCGTGTCCGCGTCCGCGTACGCGTCCGCGTCCACGTCTGCGTCTGCGTCTGCGTCTGCATCTGCATCTGCGTCTGCATCTGAGTCTGCGTCTGCGTCTGCATCTGCGTCTGCGTCTGCGTCTGCGTCTGCGTCTGCGTCTGCGTCTGCGTCTGCGTCTGCGTCTGCGTCTGCGTCTGCGTCTGCGTCTGCGTCTGCGTCTGCGTCGGCGTCTGCGTCTGCGCCTGCGTCTGCGTCTGCGTCTGCGTCTACGTCTGCGTCTGCGTCTGCGTCTGTGTATGCCTGCGCCTTTGCAGGTGGCTGTCTGTGTTTGTGTTTGTGTCTGTGTCTGTGTCTGTGTCTGTGTCTGTGTCTGTGTCTGTGTCTGTGTCTGTGCCTGTGCCTGTGTCTGTGTCTGTGTCTGTCTGTGTCTGTGTCTGTGTCTGTGTCTGTGTCTGTGTCTGTGTCTGTGTCTGTGTCTGTGTCTGTGTCTGTGTCTGTGTCTGTGTCTGTGTCTGTGTCTGTGTCTGTGTCTGGGTCGTGTGTCTGTGTCTGTGTCAGTGTCTGTGTCTGCGCCTGCGTCTGTCTTTGTGTCTGTGTATATGTCTGTGTCTGTGTCTGTGTCTGTGTCTGTGTCTGTGTCTGTCTGTGTCTGTGACTGTGTCTGTGTCTGTGTCTGTGTCAGTGTCTGTGTCTGTCTTTGTGTCTGTGTATATGTCTGCGTCTGCGTCTGCGTGTGCGCCTGCGTCTGCGGCTGCGTGTGGGCCTGCGCCTTTGCAGGTGGCTGTCTGTGTTTGTGTTTGTGTCTGTGTCTGTGTCTGCATATGCGTCTGTGTCTGTGTCTGTGTCTGTGCCTGTGCCTGTAACTGTGTCTGTGTCTGTGTCTGTCTGTGTCTGTGTCTGTGTCTGTGTCTGTGTCTGTGTCTGTGTCTGTGTCTGTCTGTGTCTGTGTCTGTGTCTGTGTCTGTGTCTGTGTATGTGTCTGTGTCTGTGTCTGTGCCTGTGTGTGCTGTGTCTGTGTCTGTGTCTGTGTCTGTGTCTGTGTCTGTGTCAGTGTCTGTGTCTGCGCCTGCGTCTGTCTTTGTGTCTGTGTATATGCCTGTGTCTGTGTCTGTGTCTGTGTCTGTGTCTGCATCTGTGTCTGTGTCTGTGTCTGTGTCTGTGCCAGTGCCGGTGTCTGTGTCTGTGTCTGTCTGTATCCGTGCCTGTGTCTGTCTGTGTCTGGGCCTGTGTCCGTGTCTGTGTCTATGTCTATGTCTGTGTCTGTGTCTGCGCCTGTGTCTGTGTCTGTGTCTATCCCTGTGTGTGTCTGTGTTTGTGTCTGTGTCTGTGTCTGTGTCAGTGTCTGTGTCTGCGCCTGCGTATGTCTTTGTGTCTGTGTATATGCCTGTGTCTGTGTCTGTGTCTGTGTCTGTGTCTGTGTCTGTGTCTGAGTCTGTGTCTGTGTCTGTGTCTGTGTCTGTGTCTGTGTCTGTGTCTGTGTCTATGTGTGTGTGTCTGTGTCTGTGTCTGTGTCTGTGTCTGTGTCTGTGTCTGTGTCTGTGTTTGTGTCTGTGCCTGTGTGTGTGTGTCTGTGTCTGTGTCTGTGTCAGTGTCTGTGTCTGTCTTTGTGTCTGTGTATATGTCTGTGTCTGTGTCTGTGTCTGTGTCTGTGCCTGTGTCTGCGTCTGTGTCTGTGTCAGTGTCTGTGTCTGCGCCTGTGTCTGTCCTTGTGTCTGTGTATATGTCTCTGTCTGTGTCTGTGTCTGTATCAGTGACTGTGTCTGTGTTTGTGTCTGTGTCTGTCTCTGTGGCTGTGTCTGTGTCTATGTCTGTGTCTGTGTCTGTGGCTGTGTCTTTGTCTATGTCTTTGTCTGTGTCTGTGTCCGTGTCCGTGTCCGTGTCCGTGTCCGCGTCCGCGTCCGCGTACGCGTCCGCGTCCGCGTCCACGTCTGCGCCTGGGTCTGCGACTGCGTCTGAGTCTGCGACTGCATCTGCGTCTGCATCTGCGTCTGCGTCTGCGTCTGCGTCTGCGCCTGCGTCTGCGTCTGCGCCTGCGCCTGCGTCTGCGTCTGCGTCTGCGTCTGCGTCTGCGTGTGCGCCTGCGTCTGCGCCTGCGGCTGCGTGTGGGCCTGCGCCTTATCAGGTGGCTGTCTGTGTTTGTGTTTGTGTCTGTGTCTGTGTCTGCATCTGTGTCTGTGTCTGTGTCTGTGTCTGTGTTTGTGTCTGTTCCTGTGTGTGTGTGTCTGTGTCTGTGTCTGTGTCAGTGTCTGTGTCTGTCTTTGTGTCTGTGTATATGTCTGTGTCTGTGTCTGTGTCTGTGTCTGTGCCTGTGTCTGCGTCTGTGTCTGTGTCAGTGTCTGTGTCTGCGCCTGTGTCTGTCCTTGTGTCTGTGTATATGTCTCTGTCTGTGTCTGTGTCTGTATCAGTGACTGTGTCTGTGTTGTGTCTGTGTCTGTCTCTGTGGCTGTGTCTGTGTCTGTCTGTGTCTGTGTCTGTGGCTGTGTCTTTGTCTATGTCTTTGTCTGTGTCTGTGTCCGTGTCTGTGTCCGTGTCCGTCGTCCGCGTCCGCGTACGCGTCCGCGTCCGCGTCCACGTCTGCGCCTGGGTCTGCGACTGCGTCTGAGTCTGCGACTGCATCTGCGTCTGCATCTGCGTCTGCGTCTGCGTCTGCGTCTGCGCCTGCGTCTGCGTCTGCGCCTGCGCCTGCGTCTGCGTCTGCGTCTGCGTCTGCGTCTGCGTGTGCGCTGCGTCTGCGCCTGCGGCTGCGTGTGGGCCTGCGCCTTATCAGGTGGCTGTCTGTGTTTGTGTTTGTGTCTGTGTCTGTGTCTGCATCTGTGTCTGTGTCTGTGTCTGTGCCTGTGCCTGTGCCTGTGTCTGTGTCTGTGTCTGTCTGTGTCTGTGTCTGTGTCTGTGTTTGTGTCTGTGTCTGTGTCTGTGTCTGTGTCTGTGTCTGTGTCTGTGTCTGTGTCTGTGTCTGTGTCTGTGTCTGTCTGTGTCTGTGTCTGTGCCTGTGTCTGTGTCTGTGTCTGCGTCTGCGTCTGCGTCTGCGTCTGCGTCTGGGCCTGCGTCTGCGCCTGCGTCTGCGTCTGCGTCTGCGTCTACGTCTGCGTCTGCGTCTGAGTCTGCGTCTGCGTGTGCGCCTGCGTCTGCGCCTGCGGCTGCGTGTAGGCCTGCGCCTTTGCAGGTGGCCGTCTGTGTTTGTGTTTGTGTCTGTGTCTGTGTCTGCATCTGTGTCTGTGTCTGTGTCTGTCTGTCTGTGCCTGTGCCTGTGTCTGTGTCTGTGTCTGTCTGTGTCTGTGTCTGTGTCTGTGTCTGTGTCTGTGTCTGTGTCTGTGTCTGTGTCTGTGTTTGTCTGTGTCTGTGTCTGTGTCTGTGTCTGTGTCTGGGTCTGTGTGTCTGTGTCTGTGTCAGTGTCTGTGTCTGCGCCTGCGTCTGTCTTTGTGTCTGTGTATATGTCTGTGTCTGTGTCTGTGTCTGTGTCTGTGTCTGTGTCTGTATCTGTGTCTGTGTCTGTGTCTGTCTGTGTCTGTGACTGTGTCTGTGTCTGTGTCTGTGTCAGTGTCTGTGTCTGTCTTTGTGTCTGTGTATATGTCTTCGTCTGCGTCTGCGTGTGCGCCTGCGTCTGCGGCTGCGTGTGGGCCTGCGCCTTTGCAGGTGGCTGTCTGTGATTGTGTTTGTGTCTGTGTCTGTGTCTGCATCTGCGTCTGTGTCTGTGTCTGGGGCTGTATCTGTGCCTGTGCCTGCCTGTGTCGGTGTCTGTGTCTGTCTGTGCCTGTGTCTGTGTCTGAGTCTGTGTCTGTGTCTGTATCTGTGTCTGTGTCTGTGTCTGTGTCTGTGTCTGTGTCTGTGTCTGTGTCTGTGTCTGTGTCTGTGTCTGTGTCTGTGTCTCTGTCTGCGTCTGTCTGTGTCTGTGTCTGTGTGTGTGTCTTTGTCTGTGTATGGGTCTGTCTGTGTCAGTGACTGTGTCTGCGCCTGCGTCTGTCTTTGTGTCTGTGTATATGCCTGTGTCTGTGTCTGTGTCTGTGTCTGTGTCTGCATCTGTGTCTGTGTCTGTGTCTGTGCCTGTGCCTGTGCCTGTGTCTGTGTCTGTGTCTGTCTGTATCTGTGTCTGTGTCTGTGTCTGTGTCTGTGTCTGTGTCTGTGTCTGTGTCTGTGTCTGTGGCTGTGTCTGTGTGTCTGTGTCTGTGTCTGTGTCTGTGTCTGTGTCTGTGTCTATCCCTGTGTGTGTCTGTGTTTGTGTCTGTGTCTGTGTCTGTGTCAGTGTCTGTGTCTGCGCCTGCGTATGTCTTTGTGTCTGTGTATATGCCTGTGTCTGTGTCTGTGTCTGTGTCTGTGTCTGTGTCTGTGTCTGTGTCTGTGTCTGTGTCTGTGTGTTGTGTCTGTGTCTGTGTCTGTGTCTGTGTCTGTGTCTGGGTCTGTGTGTCTGTGTCTGTGTCAGTGTCTGTGTCTGCGCCTGCGTCTGTCTTTGTGTCTGTGTATATGTCTGTGTCTGTGTCTGTGTCTGTGTCTGTGTCTGTGTCTGTCTGTGTCTGTGTCTGTGTCTGTGTCTGTGTCTGTGTCAGTGTCTGTGTCTGTCTTTGTGTCTGTGTATATGTCTGCGTCTGCGTCTGCGTGTGTCGCCTGCGTCTGCGGCTGCGTGTGGGCCTGCGCCTTTGCAGGTGGCTGTCTGTGTTTGTGTTTGTGTCTGTGTCTGTGTCTGCATATGCGTCTGTGTCTGTGTCTGTGTCTGTGCCTGTGCATGTGTCCGTGTCTGTGTCTGTGTCTGTCTGTGTCTGTGTCTGTGTCTGTGTCTGTGTCTGTGTCTGTGTCTGTGTCTGTGTCTGTGTCTGTGTCTGTGTCTGTGTCTGTGTCTGTGTATGTGTCTGTGTCTGTGTCTGTGCCTGTGTGTGTCTGTGTCTGTGTCTGTGTCTGTGTCTGTGTCTGTGTCTGTGTCAGTGTCTGTGTCTGGCCTGCGTCTGTCTTTGTGTCTGTGTATATGCCTGTGTCTGTGTCTGTGTCTGTGTCTGTGTCTGCATCTGTGTCTGTGTCTGTGTCTGTGTCTGTGCCTGTGCCTGTGTCTGTGTCTGTGTCTGTCTGTATCTGTGTCTGTGTCTGTGTCTGTGTCTGTGTCTGTGTCTGTTTCTGTGTCTGTGTCTGTGTCTGTGTCTGTGTGTCTGTGTCTGTGTCTGTGTCTGTGTCTATCCCTGTGTGTGTCTGTGTTTGTGTCTGTGTCTGTGTCTGTGTCAGTGTCTGTGTCTGCGCCTGCGTATGTCTTTGTGTCTGTGTATATGCCTGTGTCTGTGTCTGTGTCTGTGTCTGTGTCTGTGTCTGTGTCTGAGTCTGTGTCTGTGTCTGTGTCTGTGTCTGTGTCTGTGTCTGTGTCTGTGCCTAGTGTGTGTGTCTGTGTCTGTGTCTGTGTCTGTGTCTGTGTCTGTGTCTGTGTCTGTGTTTGTGTCTGTGCCTGTGTGTGTGTGTGTCTGTGTCTGTGTCTGTGTCAGTGTCTGTGTCTGTCTTTGTGTCTGTGTATATGTCTGTGTCTGTGTCTGTGTCTGTGTCTGTGCCTGTGTCTGCGTCTGTGTCTGTGTCAGTGTCTGTGTCTGCGCCTGTGTCTGTCCTTGTGTCTGTGTATATGTCTCTGTCTGTGTCTGTGTCTGTATCAGTGACTGTGTCTGTGTTTGTGTCTGTGTCTGTCTCTGTGGCTGTGTCTGTGTCTATGTCTGTGTCTGTGTCTGTGGCTGTGTCTTTGTCTATGTCTTTGTCTGTGTCTGTGTCCGTGTCCGTGTCCGTGTCCGTGTCCGCGTCCGCGTCCGCGTACGCGTCCGCGTCCGCGTCCACGTCTGCGCCTGGGTCTGCGACTGCGTCTGAGTCTGCGACTGCATCTGCGTCTGCATCTGCGTCTGCGTCTGCGTCTGCGTCTGCGCCTGCGTCTGCGTCTGCGCCTGCGCCTGCGTCTGCGTCTGCGTCTGCGTCTGCGTCTGCGTGTGCGCCTGCGTCTGGCCTGCGGCTGCGTGTGGGCCTGCGCCTTATCAGGTGGCTGTCTGTGTTTGTGTTTGTGTCTGTGTCTGTGTCTGCATCTGTGTCTGTGTCTGTGTCTGTGTCTGTGTTTGTGTCTGTTCCTGTGTGTGTGTGTCTGTGTCTGTGTCTGTGTCAGTGTCTGTGTCTGTCTTTGTGTCTGTGTATATGTCTGTGTCTGTGTCTGTGTCTGTGTCTGTGCCTGTGTCTGCGTCTGTGTCTGTGTCAGTGTCTGTGTCTGCGCCTGTGTCTGTCCTTGTGTCTGTGTATATGTCTCTGTCTGTGTCTGTGTCTGTATCAGTGACTGTGTCTGTGTTTGTGTCTGTGTCTGTCTCTGTGGCTGTGTCTGTGTCTATGTCTGTGTCTGTGTCTGTGGCTGTGTCTTTGTCTATGTCTTTGTCTGTGTCTGTGTCCGTGTCCGTGTCCGTGTCCGTGTCCGCGTCCGCGTCCGCGTACGCGTCCGCGTCCGCGTCCACGTCTGCGCCTGGGTCTGCGACTGCGTCTGAGTCTGCGACTGCATCTGCGTCTGCATCTGCGTCTGCGTCTGCGTCTGCGTCTGCGCCTGCGTCTGCGTCTGCGCCTGCGCCTGCGTCTGCGTCTGCGTCTGCGTCTGCGTCTGCGTGTGCGCCTGCGTCTGCGCCTGCGGCTGCGTGTGGGCCTGCGCCTTATCAGGTGGCTGTCTGTGTTTGTGTTTGTGTCTGTGTCTGTGTCTGCATCTGTGTCTGTGTCTGTGTCTGTGCCTGAGTCTGTACCTGTGTCTGTGTCTGTGTCTGTCTGTGCATGTGTCTGTGTCTGAGTCTGAGTCTGTGTTTGTGTATGTGTCTGTGCCTGTGCCTGTGTCTATGCCTGTGCCTGTGTCTGTGTCTGTGTCTGTCTGTGTCTGTGTCTGTGTCTGTGTCTGTGTCTGTGTCTGTGTCTGCGTCTGCGTCTGCGTCTGCGTCTGCGCTCTGCGTCTGCGCCTGCGTCTGCGTCTGCGTCTGCGTCTACGTCTGCGTCTGCGTCTGAGTCTGCGTCTGCGTGTGCGCCTGCGTCTGTGCCTGCGGCTGCGTGTAGGCCTGCGCCTTTGCAGGTGGCCGTCTGTGTTTGTGTTTGTGTCTGTGTCTGTGTCTGCATCTGTGTCTGTGTCTGTGTCTGTGTCTGTGTCTGTGCCTGTGCCTGTGTCTGTGTCTGTGTCTGTCTGTGTCTGTGTCTTTGTCTGTGTCTATGTCTGTGTCTGTGTCTGTGTCTGTGTCTGTGTTTGTGTTTGTGTCTGTGTCTGTGTCTGTGTCTGTGTCTGGGTCTGTGTGTCTGTGTCTGTGTCAGTGTCTGTGTCTGCGCCTGCGTCTGTCTTTGTGTCTGTGTATATGTCTGTGTCTGTGTCTGTGTCTGTGTCTGTGTCTGTGTCTGTGTCTGGTCTGTGTCTGTGTCTGTCTGTGTCTGTGACTGTGTCTGTGTCTGTGTCTGTGTCAGTGTCTGTGTCTGTCTTTGTGTCTGTGTATATGTCTTCGTCTGCGTCTGCGTGTGCGCCTGCGTCTGGTGGCTGCGTGTGGGCCTGCGCCTTTGCAGGTGGCTGTCTGTGATTGTGTTTGTGTCTGTGTCTGTGTCTGCTTCTGAGTCTGTGTCTAGGTCTGTGTCTATGTCTGTGCATGTACATGTGTCTGTGTCTGTGTCTGTGTCTGTGTCTGTGTCTGTGTCTGTGTCTGTGTCTGTGTCTGTGTCTATGTCTGTGTCTGTGTCTGTGTCTGTGTCTGTGTCTGTGTCTGTGTCTGTGTCTGTGTCTGTGTCTGTGTCTGTGTCTGTGCCTGTGTGTGTCTGTGTCTGTGTCTGTGTCTGTGTCTGTGTCTGTGTCTGTGTCTGTGTCTGTGTCTGTGTCTGTGTCTGCGCCTGCGTCTGTCTTTGTGTCTGTGTATATGCCTGTGTCTGTGTCTGAGTCTGTGTCTGTGTCTGTGTCTGTCTGTGTCTGTGTCTGTATCTGTCTGTGCCTGTGTCTGTGTCTGTGTCTGTCTGTATCTGTGTCTGTGTCTGTGTCTGTATCTGGGTCTGTGTCTGTGTCTGTGTCTGTGTCTGTGGCTGTGTCTGTGTGTCTGTGTCTGTGTCTGTGTCTGTGTCTGTGTCTGTGTCTATCCCTGTGTGTGTCTGTGTTTGTGTCTGTGTCTGTGTCTGTGTCAGTGTCTGTGTCTGCGCCTGCGTATGTCTTTGTGTCTGTGTATATGCTCTGTGTCTGTGTCTGTGTCTGTGTCTGTGTCTGTGTCTGTGTCTGGTCTGTGTCTGTGTCTGTGTCTGTGTCTGTGTCTGTGTCTGTGCCTATGTGTGTGTGTCTGTGTCTGTGTCTGTGTCTGTGTCTGTGTCTGTGTCTGTGTTTGTGTCTGTGCCTGTGTGTGTGTCTGTGTCTGTGTCTGTGTCAGTGTCTGTGTCTGTCTTTGTGTCTGTGTATATGTCTGTGTCTGTGTCTGTGTCTGTGTCTGTGTCTGTGCCTGTGTCTGCGTCTGTGTCTGTGTCAGTGTCTGTGTCTGCGCCTGTGTCTGTCCTTGTGTCTGTGTATATGTCTCTGTCTGTGTCTGTGTCTGTATCAGTGACTGTGTCTGTGTTTGTGTCTGTGTCTGTCTCTGTGGCTGTGTCTGTGTCTATGTCTGTGTCTGTGTCTGTGGCTGTGTCTTTGTCTATGTCTTTGTCTTTGTCTGTGTCCGTGTCCGTGTCCGTGTCCGTGTCCGCGTCCGCGTCCGCGTACGCGTCCGCGTCCGCGTCCACGTCTGCGCCTGGGTCTGCGACTGCGTCTGAGTCTGCGACTGCATCTGCGTCTGCATCTGCGTCTGCGTCTGCGTCTGCGTCTGCGCCTGCGTCTGCGTCTGCGCCTGCGCCTGCGTCTGCGTCTGCGTCTGCGTCTGCGTCTGCGTGTGCGCCTGCGTTTGCGCCTGGGCTGCGTGTGGGCCTGCGCCTTATCAGGTGGCTGTCTGTGTTTGTGTTTGTGTCTGTGTCTGTGTCTGCATCTGTGTCTGTGTCTGTGTCTGTGTCTGTGCCTGTGCCTGTGCCTGTGTCTGTGTCTGTGTCTGTCTGTGTCTGTGTCTGTGTCTATGTCTGTGTCTGTGCCTGTGCCTGTGTCTGTGTCTGTGTCTGCTGTTGTCTGTGTCTGTGTCTGTGTCTGTGTCTGTGTCTGTGTCTATGTCTGTGTCTGTGTCTGTGTCTGTGTCTGTGTCTGTGTCTGTGTCTGTGTCTGTGTCTGTGCCTGTGTGTGTCTGTGTCTGTGTCTGTGTCTGTGTCTGTGTCTGCGTCTGTGTCTGTGTCTGTGTCAGTGTCTGTGTCTGCGCCTGCGTCTGTCTTTGTGTCTGTGTATATGCCTGTGTCTGTGTCTGTGTCTGTGTCTGCATCTGTGTCTGTGTCTGTGTCTGTGTCTGTGTCTGTGCCTGTGCCTGTGTCTGTGTCTGTGTCTGCCTGTATCTGCGTGTGTGTCTGTGTCTGTGTCTGTGTCTGCGTCTGTGTCTGTGTCTGTGTCTGTGTCTGTGTCTGTGTGCTGTGTCTGTGTCTGTGTCTGTGTCTGTGTCTGTGTCTATCCCTGTGTGTGTCTGTGTTTGTGTCTGTGTCTGTGTCTGTGTCAGTGTCTGTGTCTGCGCCTGCGTATGTCTTTGTGTCTGTGTATATGCCTGTGTCTGTGTCTGTGTCTGTGTCTGTGTCTGTGTCTGTGTCTGTGTCTGGTCTGTGTCTGTGTCTGTGTCTGTGTCTGTGTCTGTGTCTGTGCTCTGTTGTGTGTGTCTGTGTCTGTGTCTGTGTCTGTGTCTGTGTCTGTGTCTGTGTCTGTGTCTGTGTTTGTGTCTGTGCCTGTGTGTGTGTGTCTGTGTCTGTGTCTGTGTCAGTGTCTGTGTCTGTCTTTGTGTCTGTGTATATGTCTGTGTCTGTGTCTGTGTCTGTGTCTGTGTCTGTGCCTGTGTCTGCGTCTGTGTCTGTGTCAGTGTCTGTGTCTGCGCCTGTGTCTGTCCTTGTGTCTGTGTATATGTCTCTGTCTGTGTCTGTGTCTGTATCAGTGACTGTGTCTGTGTTTGTGTCTGTGTCTGTCTCTGTGGCTGTGTCTGTGTCTATGTCTGTGTCTGTGTCTGTGGCTGTGTCTTTGTCTATGTCTTTGTCTGTGTCTGTGTCCGTGTCCGTGTCCGTGTCCGTGTCCGCGTCCGCGTCCGCGTACGCGTCCGCGTCCGCGTCCACGTCTGCGCCTGGTCTGCGACTGCGTCTGAGTCTGCGACTGCATCTGCGTCTGCATCTGCGTCTGCGTCTGCGTCTGCGTCTGCGCCTGCGTCTGCGTCTGCGCCTGCGCCTGCGTCTGCGTCTGCGTCTGCGTCTGCGTCTGCGTGTGCGCCTGCGTCTGCGCCTGCGGCTGCGTGTGGGCCTGCGCCTTATCAGGTGGCTGTCTGTGTCTGTGTTTGTGTCTGTGTCTGTGTCTGCATCTGCGCCTGTGTCTGTGTGCGTGTATGTGCCCGTGTCTGTGTCTGTGTCTGTGTCTGTCTGTGTCTGTGTCTGTGTCTGTGTCTGTGTCTGTGTCTGTGTCTGTGTCTGTGTCTGTGTCTGTGTCTGTGTCTGTGTCTGTGTCTGTCTGTGTCTGTGTCTGTGTCTGTGTCTGTGTCTGTGTCTGTGTCTGCGTCTGCGTCTGCGTCTGCGTCTGCGTCTGCGTCTGCGTCTGCGTCTGCGTCTGCGTCTGCGTCTGCGTCTGCGTCTGCGTCTACGTCTGCGTCTGCGTCTGAGTCTGCGTCTGCGTGTGCGCCTGCGTCTGCGCCTGCGGCTGCGTGTAGGCCTGCGCCTTTGCAGGTGGCTGTCTGTGTTGTGTTTGTGTCTGTGTCTGTGTCTGCATCTGTGTCTGTGTCTGTGTCTGTGTCTGTGTCTGTGTCTGTGCCTGTGCCTGTGTCTGTGTCTGTGTCTGTCTGTGTCTGTGTCTGTGTCTGTGTCTGTGTCTGTGTATGTGTCTGTGTCTGTGTTTGTGTCTGTGTCTGTGTCTGTGTCTGTGTCTGTGTCTGGGTCGTGTGTCTGTGTCTGTGTCAGTGTCTGTGTCTGCGCCTGCGTCTCTCTTTGTGTCTGTGTATATGTCTGTGTCTGTGTCTGTGTCTGTGTCTGTGTCTGTGTCTGTGTCTGTGTCTGTGTCTGTGTCTGTGACTGTGTCTGTGTCGTGTCTGTGTCAGTGTCTGTGTCTGTCTTTGTGTCTGTGTATATGTCTGCGTCTGCGTCTGCGTGTGCGCCTGCGTCTGCGCTGCGTGTGGGCCTGCGCCTTTGCAGGTGGCTGTCTGTGTTTGTGTTTGTGTCTATGTCTGTGTCTGCATCTGCGTCTGTGTCTGTGTCTGTGTCTGTGCCTGTGCCTGTGCCTGTGTCTGTGTCTGTGTCTGTCTGTGTCTGTGTCTGTGTCTGTGTCTGTCTATGTCTGTGTCTGTGTCTGTGTCTGTGTCTGTGTCTGTGTCTGTGTCTGTGCCTTGTGTCTGTGTCTGTGTCTGTGTCTGTGTCTGTGTCTGTGTCTGTGTCTGTGTCTGTGTCAGTGTCTGTGTCTGCGCCTGTCTGTCTTTGTGTCTGTGTATATGCCTGTGTCTGTGTCTGTGTCTGTGTCTGTGTCTGCATCTGTGTCTGTGTCTGTGTCTGTGTCTGTGCCTGTGCCTGTGTCTGTGTCTGTGCTCTGTATCTGTGTCTGTGTCTGTGTCTGTGTCTGTGTCTGTGTCTGTGTCTGTGTCTGTGTCTGTGTCTGTGTCTGTGTGTCTGTGCCTGTGTCTGTGTCTGTGTCTGTGTCTGTGTCTATCCCTGTGTGTGTCTGTGTTTGTGTCTGTGTCTGTGTCTGTGTCAGTGTCTGTGTCTGCGCCTGCGTATGTCTTTGTGTCTGTGTATATGCCTGTGTCTGTGTCTGTGTCTGTGTCTGTGTCTGTGTCTGTGCGTCTGTGTCTGTGTCTGTGTCTGTGTCTGTGTCTGTGCCTATGTGTGTGTGTCTGTGTCTGTGTCTGTGTCTGTGTCTGTGTCTGTGTCTTGTGTCTGTGTTTGTGTCTGTGCCTGTGTGTGTGTCTGTGTCTGTGTCTGTGTCAGTGTCTGTGTCTGTCTTTGTGTCTGTGTATATGTCTGTGTCTGTGTCTGTGTCTGTGTCTGTGTCTGTGCCTGTGTCTGCGTCTGTGTCTGTGTCAGTGTCTGTGTCTGCGCCTGTGTCTGTCCTTGTGTCTGTGTATATGTCTCTGTCTGTGTCTGTGTCTGTATCAGTGACTGTGTCTGTGTTTGTGTCTGTGTCTGTCTCTGTGGCTGTGTCTGTGTCTATGTCTGTGTCTGTGTCTGTGGCTGTGTCTTTGTCTATGTCTTTGTCTGTGTCTGTGTCCGTGTCCGTGTCCGTGTCCGTGTCCGCGTCCGCGTCCGCGTCCGCGTCCACGTCTGCGCCTGGGTCTGCGACTGCGTCTGAGTCTGCGACTGCATCTGCGTCTGCATCTGCGTCTGCGTCTGCGTCTGCGTCTGCGCCTGCGTCTGCGTCTGCGCCTGCACCTGCGTCTGCGTCTGCGTCTGCGTCTGCGTCTGCGTGTGCGCCTGCGTCTGCGCCTGCGGCTGCGTGTGGGCCTGCGCCTTATCAGGTGGCTGTCTGTGTTTGTGTTGTGTCTGTGTCTGTGTGCATCTGTGTCTGTGTCTGTGTCTGTGCCTGTGCCTGTGCCTGTGTCTGTGTCTGTGTCTGTCTGTGTCTGTGTCTGTGTCTGTGTTTGTGTCTGTGTCTGTGTCTGTTCTGTGTCTGTGTCTGCGTCTGTGTCTGTGTCTGTCTGTCTGTGTCTGTGTCTGTGTCTGTGTCTGTGTCTGTGTCTGTGTCTGTGTCTGTGTCTGTGTCTGGGTCTGTGTCTGTGCCTGTGTGTGTGTCTGTGTCTGTGTCAGTGTCTGTGTCTGCGCCTGTGTCTGTCTTTGTGTCTGTGTATATGTCTGTGTCTGTGTCTGTGTCTGTGTCTGTGTCTGTGTCTGTGTCTGTGTGTGTGTGTGTGTGTCTGGGTCTGTGTCTGTGTCTGTGTCTGCGCCTGTGTCTGTGTATATGTCTGTGTCTGTGTCTGTGTCTTTGTCTGTGTCTGTGTCTGTCTGTGTCTGTGTCTATGTCTGTGTCTGTGTCTGTGTCTGTGTCTGTGTTTGTGTCTGTGCCTGTGTGTGTGTCTGTGTCTGTGTCTGTGTCAGTGTCTGTGTCTGTCTTTGTGTCTGTGTATATGTATGTGTCTGTGTCTGTGTCTGTGTCTGTGTCTGTGCCTGTGTCTGCGTCTGTGTCTGTCAGTGTCTGTGTCTGCGCCTGTCTGTCTTTGTGTCTGTGTATATGTCTCTGTCTGTGTCTGTGTCTGTATCAGTGACTGTGTCTGTGTTTGTGTCTGTGTCTGTCTCTGTGGCTGTGTCTGTGTCTATGTCTGTGTCTGTGTCTGTGGCTGTGTCTTTGTCTATGTCTTTGTCTGTGTCTGTGTCCGTGTCCGTGTCCGTGTCCGTGTCCGTATCCGTGTCCGTGTCCGTGTCCGCGTCCGCGTCCGCGTACGCGTCCGCGTCCGCGTCCACGTCTGCGCCTGGGTCTGCGACTGCGTCTGAGTCTGCGACTGCATCTGCGTCTGCATCTGCGTCTGCGTCTGCGTCTGCGCCTGCGTCTGCGTCTGCGCCTGCGTCTGCGTCTGCGTCTGCGTCTGCGTCTGCGTGTGCGCCTGCGTCTGCGCCTGCGGCTGCGTGTGGGCTTGCGCCTTAGCAGGTGGCTGTCTGTGTTTGAGTTTGTGTCTGTGTCTGTGTCTGCATCTGTGTCTGTGTCTGTGTCTGTGCCTGTGCCTGTGTCTGTGTCTGTGTCTGTCTGTGTCTGTGTCTGTGTTTGTGTCTGTGTCTGTGTCTGTGTCTGTGTCTGTGTCTGTGTCTGTGTCTGTGTCTGTGTCTGTGTCTGTCTGTGTCTGTGTCTGTGTCTGTGTCTGTGTCTGTGTCTATGTCTGTGTCTGTGTCTGTGTCTGTGTCTGGGTCTGTGTCTGTGCCTGTGTGTGTGTCTGTGTCTGTGTCAGTGCTGTGTCTGCGTCTGTGTCTGTCTTTGTGTCTGTGTATATGTCTGTGTCTGTGTCTGTGTCTGTGTCTGTGTCTGTGTTGTGTGTGTGTGTGTGTCTGGGTCTGTGTCTGTGTCTGTGTCTGCGCCTGTGTCTGTATATGTCTGTGTCTGTGTCTGTGTCTGTGTCTTTGTCTGTGTCTGTGTCTGTGTCTGTGTCTGTGTCTGTTCGGTCTGTCTGTGTCTGTGTCAGTGTCTGTGTCTGCGCCTGTGTCTGTCTTAGTGTCTGTGTATATGTCTCTGTCTGTGTCTGTGTCTGTATCAGTGTCTGTGTCTGTGTTTGTGTCTGTCTCTGTCTCTGTGGCTGTGTCTGTGTCATGTCTGTGTCTGTGTCTGTGGCTGTGGCTGTGTCTTTGTCTATGTCTTTGTCTGTGTCTGTCTGTGTCTGTGTCTGTGTCTGTGTCTGTGTCCGTGTCCGTGTCCGTGTCCGTGTCCGTGTCCGTGTCCGTGTCCGTGTCCGTGTCTGTGTCTGTGTCTGTGTCTGTGTCTGTGTCTGTGTCTGTGTCTGTGTCTGTGTCTGTGTCTGTGTCTGTGCCTGTGTCTGTGTATGTGATGTGTCTTTGTCTGTGTCTGTGCCTGTGTCTATGTCTGTCTGTGTCTGCGTTTGTGTCGTGTGGTGGGTGATGTGCGTTAGCCAGTGCGTGTGCGTGGGTATATGCGTGTGCGTGGGTGTGTGCTGTGGTGTGTGTGTATGTGTGCATGTGCGAGTCCTTGTATGTGGGCGTGTGCGTGTCTCGTGCGTGTGCGTGCGTGCGTGTGCCTGTGCCTGTTCTCTTGTTGTGCTTGCGCATGGGCGTGTATGCGCGCGTGGGCGTGGGCGTACGCGTCGTGTGCGTGTGTGTGTTCGTGTTCATTTGCGTGCGTGTGTCTCGAGTAAGTGATCGCGCATATACGCGGGTGTGTGCGCGTGTGTATGCGTGTGTGTATGCGCGTGTGTATGCGCGTGTGTGTGACGTGTGAATGCGCGCGTATGTGTGCGTGTGTGCGTGGTTGCGTGTGTATGCGTGTGTGTGCTTGTGTGTGCTTGTGTGCGTGTATATGCGTGTGTGTGCGAGTGTTCGTGTGTGTGCGCGTGTGTCGGTGTTTATGTGCGTGTGTAAGTGTGTGTCGGTCTGTGCGTGTGTGTGTGTGCGTGTGTGTGTGTTTCTGTGCGTGTGGGGAATGCTTGTGTGTGTGTGTGTGTGTGTATGTGTGTGTGTGTTGGTGTGTGTGAGTGAGTGTGCGTATGTGTGTGTATAGGTGTGTGTGCGTGTTTGTGTATGTGGGTGTGCGTCTGTGTGTGCGTGTGTGTGTGTGTATGTGTGTGTGCGGGTGTGTGTGCGCGTGCGCGTTCGCGTGTGCGGCATGTGTGTGTGTGTGGACGTATGTTGGTGTCCACGGTAACTCCAGTATAAGAATACCTACGTACTTAAAATTTTGGATTTAATTTTGTCATCTATTGGCTTAGATCTAATTAGATTTTGTGAGAAACCCATCGGCGGTGAAGGAGTTCATTAGTAGCGGGTTTGGGGTTTTATCAAATATTTCTAAAAAGCTGCATATTTCAAAGATATAGATATATCTAGATATAGACCTTAAACTTATCGGTTCATTACGTTCTATACAATGCTTTGTTACGGCGCGTAATTTAGCAACAAAAAAATTCCTGTGGTAAAATATAAGTGATAGTGCAAATTTTTTCGTTATCTGAATAACGATTAATTTAATAAGAAAATGGGTAGACGTACTTTTTAAGGAAAATTTAGTTTTACATCAATTTTCTTGGTAAAGGTTTATAGTGTTAAGCGATATAAATGAAAAAATTAAATAAATAGGATTGAAAATGCTTGTGCTGTATTATCGATATTTTTACAGAAGCGGGCGGCTTTGGAATTTTTTTTACTTTAACAATGATTTATATCTATTAATCTCTATCTGACATGAAGTTTTAAACGCCATTCTGACATGAATTATTGTTTTTGTTATTACAATGTTGCCGGTTACGTTATGAACGTATACAAAAGGGGTTGCCTAGTTATCCTAAAAAAATTGAAATTAAAATTATTTCATTTATTTTAATTGAAGTTAGGATCTAGATGTTTATTAACCCCTGTTTGTCATGAAGCTTTAAACGTCTATTTGATATAGATTATTGTTTTTGCGTTTACAATGTTGCCTATTTTCGTAATGAACTATAAGAGAGGTTGCATAATTACACAAAGAAAATGTTATTAAAACTGTTTTATTTCTTTTAATCTCCATTTTGTAGGTTGGAAGGTCATGTGGTGTTCTACACCAGATATTTTATCACACTTTTTATGCGGCACTTCCCAGATTTCATCCTCATCGCCGGCCATTTTTTATTTTAAAGTTTCAAAAAAGTGTTCAGTAATTTGAATACGGTGGTCGAGTACTATAGCGCTGTGATTCAAATCGATTACTGAGGTCTAATTTTGAACAAATAAACTAATACTACATTCTCAATTATCGCTTTAGAACTCAGAAATTGATCCAATAGCTAGTAGTTGTGCTAGAATTGACCTCTCTAACTATTCCTTCTATAAGTTTTAGTCTTAAATAATATTAAATTAAAAATAGAATGTTTTCATTAAATTTTTTTGTATTGAAGTCACAGGCTAATGCATCTGTATTATTCATTAATGATTTTTTTCCATGTTTATTGCTCAGCAACAAGATTTATCTAATCACTTACAGCACACTATGTACACAGTTAAATAATTTTATTTTATTTTCTTAACAGTTGTAGTTCAGCTTGTCTTTATTTAGAGTATCCTTCGAATCTGGCTTCTTGTCAAATTGTATTTAAATTCGTTGAAATGACAAGAAGAAGAAATGACAATATAATTTCACGTTGTTAAGTTCTTTACCTAGTGGCAGATTACGATAAAAATTTAACAATGCTTGAGACTCTGTGTGTTTGTTTATTTGTTTTAACAACTTTGTTGCTTCGGAAATTCTATCCGACCGTTTATCGTCCTGGTTTATAATAACGCTGAGATTTTAATTGCCGGCGTCCTTTTCTCTTTACTCTGCCGTATCGAAAGGCTTGTCCTAGATTTTGTCAACCCCGACAGCGTTCAGTAGTCGGCTTCATGAGCTGTCTGTCACCAATTTTACACCACAAAGTACACACAAACATACGCCGCTACCGATATCTTACAAGTGTGAAGTGTCGTTGCACTGAAAACAAGGAACGGAGCAGGAAGAATTAAGTTCTAAAACATCCTGAATAGTAAGTATTTGAGACACCTCACTTTTCACTTTTTACGTCACAACCTCCGCCCTGGGACACATCACCTTTCACGTTTTACATTCCCACGTGAGGATCGTATTTTTCACCCCTATGATTTGTTTTCGAGAGCATCTTCAACCCTTGGTTTTCACCCTAATTAGAGTCCTTTTGGTTGTGGTCAGAACTTTTTATCAGTTAACACATATGGCTTCTTTTGGATAGTCCTTTTTAATCCCTTGATGGAATTTTCACACTAATTTGATTGTATTAAGAGCCTCTTTGGCTGTTTAGCCCTGGAGGGTAGGCAAACGCGTGCGCATACAATGTTCTAATAAGGGTCACTAATGTTACCTCATAAGACAGCTATAAGAACTTGTGTTAGGTCTGCGCCCTCTTGTCGTGGTCCCCTTGGCGGAAATTTGAAATAATAGGCCCTAGCCTTTCAAGACAGCTACAACAACTTGTGTTAGGTATGCGCTCCGGCCCCTTGTTGCGAAACTCAATTTGTGTTGCTATCTACTTGTGCATGGACTAATGAATATTTTTGTAATAAAGGTAGCGTCACTTAGGGTAGGACTAATTAGGGTTTATTTGTGGCGCCATCTGGTGGTGTATAGACTAATGAACATTTTCTGCAATAGAAGTTGATCATGCACGTCTCTCTTGTTATGAAACTCGTAATTAAAACAATTAAACTACTAAACACGTTTTTATTTATCAGAGTAGAATAGTTGAAAAACAAGTATTATACAGTAACTGGATTATATAATCATTTATAACTAAACATATAGTGAAAACTTATCTACAAAATCAATCATTGGTAAGTTATTTATTCTAAAATACAAAAACACTATCGTATAAAGTCTACATACATCCGGATGGTAATCTGCAACGCCGTTTTGTTGTAGCTGAACCATCTAGAATTCTTCTCAAGGAAACGTAAATGGTAACCTAGCGGGAGTCGTCCAAAGGAATCAAAATATTCCCCATTACCATTTTCGTCAATGTAGATAGTAGTCCATTGCTGACCTGGTTTGTTTGATGGATTCCTGTTGACAATAATTGCACAAGGCCTAGGTCCGTTTCGCGGCAGCTGATTAGACGCACATATAAGTCGAAACACATTCTTGTGGCTAGGGATCGATTTCAAACATTTCAACACATACATCTTTGGAGTTGGTATGCGCCCAGTCTTGCAGTAGTAATGCGTTTTCCAGAGCACACATAGGATCCTTGATCTTATGGTTTAAACAACTACACGCCTTTGCTTCTTTTTTCAATTTTTAAGCGGTGGACAACCAATCCCGTGCAAGTTTAGTATTGGTTTGTTAAATAATCTGCTGCTTTTCACTACCCTTAACGTGAATTTTGTTAAACGGCAGCAGAGTTCGTATCAGTTTCTCTTAGAAATCGTTACGTCGGTTCATGTAACAGGATATTTTGCTGCAGTTGTTTCTAAACCTTTAGCGTGTGAAATTAGAATGGTGGGTTGATTCACATACGTCTCACCAGTAAACTAGAGTTCACAATTCGCGTTTTGTAAGTTGAAGCGTGCACCGCCATTAGACTAAAATTTAGCCTTTAATTTAAGTCCGCTTATGAGAAACTTTTCCTGATTAAATAAATCCGAGTGCACGTGACCAATCATCTCGATTTATTTGCTGGTCGCTGCAAGTATTTGACGTTTCGAGAAACCGTTATTTGCGTTTCCCGGTGTATTTATCTGCCCATCTGTATCGTTGTGCCATAAGGTACAACCTAGATGTGAACCCTTCGCCTCCTTTCCATAATTTAACAGCGTTTCGATATATGAGCGGTAGGCGTAGGTGTTGTTTGGTTGTGACACCATCTTCTGATTTAAGTAAACCTCCACTTGTGAGAAAGCGATGCATCCAATTGTTTACCGGTGCTACATCAGCGTCAGTAAGTGCTGTATCATCTTGCTTCAGAACTTTAGCTGTGATGTACGACATGGTCTGACTTGAATCTATGTGATCGTTTCCATTTCCAGGCACTAAAATTCTATTGGGGCGTCATCACTAAGAGCTGATAAGGGCTTGTAAAATATCCATTCACCACTCATACTTGTCTGCTGTCGGCGATAAAACGAACAGATCCAATTTGTACTTGACGCATTCACATGATTGGGCATGCAGAAAGGCCATTATTTTGATAATATATCGTCGTAAGTAGGTTTCTTCTTCTTAACGGCAACATATGTCTGTAGGGACTGGTTATTATCAGTCAGACGTGCTCTTTATAGCCCGAACCCTTTATCATTTTATGGATTTTCTCATCGGCTTTACGTTTAAGATTTCTACCTGCCTCGTGAAATCTTTCTTGAAACGATTCCTTAACTGGTCGATCCTCTATAACGCCACTAAGAATATTAGCACCTGTTCTGCGACCTTCTATTCCAAGCGCCTTTGCATCAGACTTAAATAACGATATTATACTTCTAAATATACCACCTAGCCAGCTTTCTATCCCGTGGCTACGCTGATGGAGCCGATACCGTTACCGGCCTGATTCATATAATATTGTTGATAAGGACAAACCATTATTGCACTTTCTTAAAGTGTAGCTTCAGACACGACGTCCCAAACTCGAATGGCATTGCTGCACCCGATCTGTTTTTATATTAATCTCGATGTTTTGAAATTCCCGTGTCATCACGGGCATACAGTGTGTAGGCGAAAACACATCTTTATGATTTCAGAAGTAATATTTATTATACGCATATGCAGGGATGTTGGTTCCATAGCTATGTTTTGATACGGCCGATAACCCAGCTGTAAGGCTAAACGTTGTGAGAATCCGAATAGCGACAGGGAGCTTTTTAATTTCGTAGTAATCCGCTTAGTTAGAATATGGTATTCGATTGTTAGCAATTTACTTATTAGCTCGTGATTATTTAGCTCGTTGGCAATTTCTTCAAAGTTGGCATAACTCCCGAGGCAAAACGTAGCACATACCATCCGTCCTCGATATAAATAGCTTTCTCGTTATTTTATTTTAGTATGGTTTCTAACACATGTTCTTCTGCGGGTGGATCAATTCAATAATAAATTAAATTGTCTGTCGCACTTACAGCGGCAAAACAACAAGGGTACTAAATTTCCGAAAAGCCTACAACCCATGAGCCTGTTAATCTTATTCTTTTGGTAGTTGTGTAATAAAACTTGACGTCATTTTGTCGCGAAAATACGTCATAGAACTGTTACTTAATAAGGTAAGATAACACTCCATTTTATATATCTTTCAGCTGCGAAGCTATTAATTTGTCACTGTATCCACACCGCTTCTCCAGGTATTGTTTATATTGCCCAAGGCCCTTCCTGCTAAAATCTTATCGACTTTGAATAGGGCGTATTTATCAACCGTAACAACTTGCAATTCCTCCTCGTAAAAGGTACCCACAACAGGATCGTTATTAAGATCGCTTCTGCGGTAAACTGGCGGTCTTCTTTTTATCACTGCACTAATTGTAAAAACCTCCTTGCTCCAGTTCGTTTCATAGCCCTTCTCAAAGGTGTACTTAGTTCTGGCGATTCTAACGTGTTTACCGGCTTTATATTTAGGATGGCGTGATGTACCTAAGCCTTTCGCGTACATGTTATTTCACACTTTCAAGATGTTTTCATCCTTTACAGCCGCAGGGGCCATCTTTACACTTGAATAAGGGCTATTGTTGTAAGTAGTCACAAGTTTGTGGAGCACACCAATATACCTGTAGGTGAAATAAAATCTTTGTTTTCAATGTTTTATTAAATCTTTCAACTACATCAGGGTTATTTGTTACATAGAAATTGATATTTTGTTTCTTGAAAAGTTTTGTACACTGACAGTCAAAACCGTTGCCTTATCCGTATGTAGATTTGCCGGTGTATTCTCATTTTCCTTAAAAATATCGGTGAATACTTTAATTGCAGATGATGCTGTCTTCGTTTTAAGAACTCTCGCTCAGGCCCTCTTGCTAAACACATCAATTACAGTTAGTATGCAGTTGTATCCACTATTGTGTTTACTTCAAAGTTCGCATATCGCAAAGATCCGCTTGCCACAGCTCGTAAATGTTGCTCATAATATACCTATTGGGAAACTTTTTCTGATAGGTTTATGAACCGTATAAGCCTTTTGAACCTGCAGCCATTTTTCACTTCACCATATCTACCCTTTACAGTATTAACTAAAGGTGTTATACAGGTGATACAGCATCCATGTTATGTTCTCCACGTGTCCCAATCTAGTGAAAGTCTTCTTCTTCGAAAGGATCTTCGCGGGTTTCCCCGATTCACTATCGGCATCGTAATTCTCACCTACAGTTGAGACGTTCGGTTCAATGTTAGGTGATACAGTAGCATTACGTCTTCGAGTATTTCCGATAAACTCTCGTGGTATATTTGTTTCTTTAATATACGTCGCAAACTGTCGCCATCCGTGTAGGTTTGTGGTTTTTAGCTGTCTTAACGTTTCGTGAACCAGATCGATAATGTTAGAATGAGGAATGATCTCACCTTTTATTGTGACAGTACCCTTTTATCCCAAAATACTCACCGCCCGTCATTCAGTATACGCAAGAAAGCCTCATTTTTCCTGTATGAAACAGGCAGTGTTGATACTATCTCGTCGTCTGCCAGACCTTTGCGTTACGGTGAATCCTAATATCACCATCACCGCTGATTGTTATACTAGTGGTTGACGTAACTGATTGGAAAATGTAGATATCTTTGAATGTTATTGCTGCCATTTGTCGTGTTGGTCATTTTGGTTTTAATACTTTATCCATGTCGTTATCCAGCTGCGTTAATATGTTGTTTTGCGTGACATCTGGCGCTTGCAGGCGCAGTATAAAATCCATACGGTAGAATAATCATCTTCTTCAGATTGTGGTCCAAGTTATTGAAACAAATTACCCAGAATTCCACTAAGTAATGGTCCTAACAAGAGCGGTAGAAATGCGCCGCCCTTCTGTACGAGAAACTGTTTCTTCTTTTTTATAGATTCACCTCTCTGTGCCAGCCGCCTTAAAGTGTGCTTATGTTGAGAGAGTCGCTGCTTCTGATCAGCCGACAGAGGTACACGACCTTTTAAAACGTTATGTGCACACTCGCAAATGCATTCTACCTGGTTACTGTTCAGACATTTGAATAAAGCGTCACGTTGAATTTTACTTAATCTGGCTAATGCGTGCAGGATATCAGTCTTTTCGATTAAAGCGTCAACCATCATACATGATGTAATCTTTATGACTGTGAGGCTTAAACCCTTTTTTTGCTATTTGGCAGACACCTTGAGGCCCGAATATGTTTGTTTGTTCTATATCGTAGCACATCCGGTGTATTTTGTGTTAAATCGAACAATAAATATCCGTGCGGATTAGAAGTAGCATCTTGGTACGCTGCCTCTAAAAATTTCGGGTTGTCAGGTAAAATCTGTCTTGCTAAATGCTGTATCTGTGCCCTGTCACGTGGATTCTTAAACAAGAATTATGTAATGAGAGTTGAGAGAGATATGTTGCTGTCCACGTCCTTGATGAAATGTTTTGCGTTAATAAAAACACGCTTAGATTTCTATGATGACAACTCCATGTAAAAATATTCAACCACCGAACCGTTAGTCTCGCGCATTAGATCGTCAATTATTCTTAAGACCGGTTTTTCTCCTTCAAATTGTTCCATATCAGGTAATCCTTTCTGAAATTCCACTGAGAGATCTTTGAATAATGGTTGCCATTCGCCGTAAAACCAGATAATTTTTTCAAAATCTGTATCGCAGACAGTTTCAATATTTTTAGAAAATTTACGATAAAATACGATATCCCACAACCAGATGGCCTCGCTACTATTGCAGAAAAGGGGTGCTTAAACTGACCTTCCATCTAGAAACACTAATCGATACTAAAGAGTATTCTGTTATCGTCACTATTTAAATACTAGATGAAAAAAATCCGCAACACAGGTATATTCTATCCTGTTTTATTGTGTTTATTTATGTCTAATTACCTGATTACTTAATTGCAGCTCATTTATTTATTTGTGTAGTATGTGTGTGTGTGTGTGTGTGTGTGTGTGTGTGTGTGTGTGTGTGTGTGTGTGTGTGTGTGTGTGTGTGGTGTGTAGTAATTGAACATACAGATAAGTCAGGTATTATTTCGAATGTAAAGGTGAAGACCGCTTAGATAAAGAATCTGCCTGTATAAAACGCTAGGGTAGAAAATTATTATTATCACTTAATACTGAACCTTGTTTTTGCAACAGCAAATTTTTAAAATATTTGTAAACACATTAATTAACACGATGTTGACGGCTGCTACTTTCAATTCATAATGAAGTTGTATAACTATTAAATAATAATAAACGCGTTCCATAAAAACAGTTTTATCATGTAGGTGAAATTGTTTTAAATGTATGTTGTAAATAACAAACATCGTTTTATATAAATTCATATAAGGTCGCTCTGAGTATTGTGCGAAAGTGAAAGGTAAATACGGGTTGCAGTAAGTGTAGTAGAAATACCTAGGTTTGTATCTTTACATTCTAAATTACTTAATGATGGGAGAAACCGGTATCCAGTTTTATATCAACTATCGATAAGTAAAACACAAAACGGTTTAGTTAACTGTATAAGATATTTCAGTATGTAGTTTAGTTCTCCAAGTTATTATTAAAACTATCGAGTGAAAAACACATCTGAAGGTATGCTTATTATTTTCTAATATATATTGTACTTAATATTGTTCATAAAAATGCCAATACAGATTTTAATGTGTTGTTATAGGAAGAGGCTGTCATAAACCAACCAACTGTGCATGAGCTCTTATTCTACTCGATCTCTACCCATTTATTTAGTTAATTAGATAAAGGAGTGAGTGTTACGCTATTCATTAATGAATTAATTAATTAATAGCATTATGCGGTACGTATTTGTTGGTTTTAACTTCGTAGTTATTGATTCGCATGTAATAAAAAACCGTTAAAACCTTTTGTCTTTTATTTCCGTTATAGCTATTTGGTAATTTGAACTGTGGCTGATTTTGAACAAACAAGCTGTAATTATACTTAAACCAAATCAGTATTTTTTAACTCTAGGTTGGTTTTCGTAAACTGTAAGGTATGATCTGATTTTATTGAGATTGATTTAGTTGATTGATTGATTGAGATTGTTATGAATTTTATTATTGTGAAATTTTCATCAAAGGGTTAAAATGACCACCGAAAAGAAGCCATAGGTGTGAACTGACAAAAAGATCTTAACACAAACAAATTGATTAAATAAATGGAATTGTTCCAATGAAAAATGAGGGTTGAGTATGAAAAATTAAATAATTAAATTTTAATGCAATTAGTATTTTAATATAACGCACGGTGACCTTTTGTAATTCAATTGATTTGATGTTCTTTAGATAGAACTATCATAGTGACCCTCACTGTTTTCAATGCACTGAAGTAGTCAAGCTTAAAATAATCACGACAACAGTTTTTAAACTGCAGAGGAGGTAGTGGTATTTACAGCTAGGCGAAATAAGTTTCACTTTATTATGAAAATGATTGTAATTTTGTGAGACTTGAGTTCAAAAGCGTAACATCCTGATTGATGTTCGTTGTTCCTTGTACACGAAGAGGTCGCAGCGTCATTTACAGGAAAATGTCGCTCGATATAACCTATTTGATTGGCTTATTTAGAATTTTAAATACATTAACAGTTATATATAGTTACAATACATATTACAATATAATATACAATAAAATTCTTCATCCTCTTCGGCGCGTGGATTGTGTGGTTGTTGCGCTGCATTGTGTGTAATGCTTGTTGACATCTTTGTGTTGAGGTTTTGGTATTTCAAAAAAGCGTTGTAGTGATGATGCTGTTGGTGGTGTGGCTGTTGTGTAGACTGTCCTGTTATCTCTCGGTTGTGGCTGATGTTGCTCATGCCGTGTGTATCTGAAATAAATAGAAACATGTGTTAGATGTGTGAATACATTGTCGGTGTTAACAGAACAGAATTTAATAAATTGTCGATACTGTATACTTAGCTAGCGCACCACTTCCACTCCGAACTTTTGTATTAATACTCGAAAACGGCAACCACCTCTGAACCTTGCGTGAGGATCACTCCGCACAGGTCCATCGCAGTTTGCGCATGAGCGAGCGCCGCCGCCACTTTGCGGATGACAGATAGGGTCTTCTCCATATCGAAACCTTCGAGGAGGCCCAATACGGTGTAACCCTTAGGCGGGTTAGGTAGGTGGGGTAACGACAGATGAAGCAGCCCTCTCGGTACTTCCGCCTTCTCAACTTTGCCTAGCGTCGCTTGAGCGTAACTGCCGCAGGTCCGGGTTGAAGAAGGCGGTGTACTTACAGGAAAAATGTCTCTTGATATATTCTATTTGATTGGCTTATTTAGAATTTTAGATACATTAACAGTTATATATATATAGTTACAATTCATATTTGCAATATAATATACAATAAAATAAGCAATAATGTATTTAGTAGTGTCGGTGGTGCGCTGCTCAATATTCTTCGTCCTCCTAGGCGCATATGTATAAGCTATTCGTGCGGTATACGCTAAACAGTTGATATATTTATATTTGCTTGGACTTCCGAAACGCAACTTGTCCGGTCAACTTTTGCATTCGGAACACAATGTTTGTGAAAATGATAGCCCAGAAAGGATTCCGCAGCCATTATCTTTTTCTGAATACATTTAATGATTTACTTTAGATAGCTCACAGTATTCTAATATTAAGTAATCCTATTTGTAACTAAGTGCAGAAATTGGTCTTTCTGTGTCAAAATATTCAATTTATATTTAATTTGTGTCTTTAATGTCGATTACCTGCGCTATTTAAAATTTCCAAGTGTTATTGCATATGTATGAGTTTTACATTATTAATAGTAAACTTATGTATAGTTACAGTTTAAATCCTTACGAAGCTAATCTAGATTTGATTTCTATTACCATTGCAATTGAACTGCTTGAAATAATAACATTGTCAAGCTGCATGTTCTTCAAAACTTAAATGTTTTGCTCGTTAACGAATTGTTGTGCAAAATGCTATTTATTAAGATTTTCTCAATCTAGTAATCAATTGTTTGAGTAAAATCTATAAAACGCAATAGTATTTTCTACGCTATTGATATTTTATTATCGGCTAAAAGTGCTTATGGCTACCAAGTGCTAATTAGTCGATGTGTATTCACTACCGTTTTATCACATTTATGCAATATTATTAGGTATTAATGGTGGCACATAAATACATTATCGACTTAAGATACAGCCTCATGCAAAGATAAATTAATAAGGGTTATTACTTGTTCAGGCGGTTGGGCAATTCAAAATTGGTTTTATGGTATTTATTTATCGATTAAAACTTATTTTGATAATCTTTAGTATATGTAGGACACACGAGGGATGGAAGGAATTACAGATTACCAAATTGTTTATTGATGCAAGATTACCGAGTGCGGAATATATATTTAAACATTCACATTTCTGAAATTTAATGTATGATTGCTTGTTTATTATTTTGAACTTAATGAAATTTCATCAGCTTATCCATGAAAATTTATGCACAGTTGAGATTTGAAGCAAATAGTTTAGAAAGTCGTAAAATATTTACCACATGCAAACATTATGAATATTGCAGATAGCTTTAAAGCTATACGTTTTCAAAACTTCTTTAAGCTTTTGTACAAATTTCAAAAAACTCTACATTTTTAGTTAGTTATTTACCGAGTGGCCTTGATCTGATTTTAATTCAAGATTCATATCATTAAAGACATTTTCCCAGATAATTTTAACCGTAGTACGACGTATAACCTTAACTTTGAATTTGATATTTGTTTATAAAAAATGCGTACTTTGAATCATCAGATTCAAATCTTACTGCAAACTGTTTATCTTCGGAGTTCATCTGGCAAACTATTTTAATAGCAATAGATTGTGTAACAGTATTAGAAATTACGTAATATAAATTCTAGCGTGGAGCGATACACCATCGTCCAAACAAAGTGAAAATTAAAAGAAATAAAATAATATATTTTAGGTTAATTTTGCAACTCTTATAATACGTTAATAATGAATGTCAATATTGTAAAACCAAATAATAATATATGCATTTAAACCTTCATGTCAGTACAGGTTAACAGACACGGATGAACTCGAAAAATTTTCACCGCCGGTCTATAAATTATGCATCGATTTCAGAAGTCATCTTGGATAAGTAACCAAATGAACTACGCTATAAATCTTCGAGTCACGCATCAACACACAGCATGCAACCACGCACACACATACCACTGATCAATCATGCATCACATAAACTAACAACATACACACACAAATCACGCTACAGAAGTACACACAGACGCACAACACACAGCAAAACACGCACACATAACACAGCAGCACACAACACAACGCACGCACGCACCACGACACGCAAGCACGCAACACACGCACCACGACACGCAGACACATGACGCACGAACACGCAACGCACGCACACAGCATCACGCAAACTGAACGCACCAAAGCACGCACGCACGCACATAGCAGACGCACGACACTTAGCATACTAAGAAGCAGATCACATAAGCACACATCGCACTACAGCAGCACGAAGCTCAGCAAGACATCAATAATAAGGCTACGCAGACCGACGCAGATCACACATCGGTTAGCAATGAGATACACTAGAACACAGACACGTACAGTACACACGACACGACAGACACACAGACTACACATACCATGCACATGACACGCGAATAACATTGACGACACAGTCTAAACTTAAGATTCACGTACAATCTGAACAGACATCATCAGACTACCAGAACAGTAACACAGATTAGATCAAACACAGCACAACTATTCACAGCACAGACATACTTAACGACACAGACACAACAACACAGACTATCACAGACTTACACAGTTACACAACACATTAGCATATGACACATTCAGACTACAGACAGCACAAGACACACAGTACACAGTAGTACTTACACAGTGCACACAGAACATGATTCACAGACATCACAGATCACACAGATCACACAGACATTTAGACACATAGACACACAGGACGAAGACACTACAGACACAATGTTATACACATACAGAACATATGACACATCAGACACAGACTACACAGACTGTTACACATGACACTAGACACACAGACTACCATGACTACAAGACACATAGACACAGACACAATAGACACAGACACAGACACAAGTACACAAGACACATAGACACAAGCAACATAGTCACAGACCTACATAAGAACATCAAAGACACTAACAATGATACATAGACATTTTACGAGCTACATTTCAGACACAGACACACATACAAGACATCACAGACACAATACACAGACACACAGACACACACACAGACACAGACATACATGACATTTAACACAGACACAGGACATGAACACAGATACACAACTACGACAACAGATTTCACACACGACAACATCAAACACATAGACACAAGATTCACACATATGACACATAGACACAAACAGCTACAGACACCACTCAGACACACAGACACAAGACACAACAAGACACACTAGACACACAGACACAGACACACAGACACACAGACAACACAGACACAGACACACAGACACACGACACACTAACCACAGACACAGACACACAGACACACAGACGACACACGACACACAGACACACAGACACCAGACAACACAGACACAGACACACGACAGCACAGACACACAGACACACGACACAGACACACAGCACAAGACACACAGACACACAGACACACAGACACACGACACACGACACACAGACACACAGACACACAGACACACAGACACACAGACACACAGACACACAGCACACAGACACACAGACACACAGACACACAGACACACAGACACACAGACACAGCACAGACACACAGACACGACACGACACAGACACACAGCACACACAGAACACAGAACACAGACACACACGACACACACGACACACAGACACAGACACACAGACACACAGA
>JARFJB010000240.1:80000-145000 GCA_036346205.1 Vesta saturnalis
GATATTTCTGTTTCAATTAAACTCTAACACTTCAACCAATAAAAACCACCGTTCCAGAAATGAACATAAAATTTATTCACGCAATAATTCCTTCCAAAGGTTCAAACACCTGATAAAATGTATTACGTCACAATTCATTTCCTCACTTTTATTGTTCTTGAAACCCAGATGACAACCTAGCTAGTTTATGCCGGTTGCTGAGTATTTACACAGAGTAAGATTCCTGTCCCAAACAATTGAACGTAGTTTTAATACGAGGGTGTGAAAATTTCCGTAGTTTCGAGGTAAACCAACCCGATGTTTTATTAGTAGAAAGTTGCGGTATTATCCATTCATTTATTTATGTATTTTGTAGTGAAATAGAGGTAGGAGAATAAATGTATCAAACCTTTTACTATGCAAACCAAACTTTTACAACCTATAACGTATCAGAGATATAGGGTGTTTTTAAAATTTTGGCTTATGTGAACTACGCCTAGTATCTGTTATCGATAAATTCTACAAAGATTGTGACGAATGCGGTGAATTGAAATTTTAATGCAGTACCCTGTATATTATTACTGCACTTTATCGATCTCGGTTAAACCTTTCTGAAAATATATGATACAATGTACTTGTTTTAGAATATATGTTCAAAAATTAAATATTTCCTAATTCTGACTTTCTTTAATAGCAGACATTAATACGAGTACGAAACAAACCGAAGAATGGACACTTCTTAAAAACGTCAAATACTGCATATTATGTGCAAATGCAGTGCTTTTCAAAAGTAACTGACACATTCTATCTCATGTGGTCGTGATATTATCGATTTTTGACAGTTAGTTTCGGAATTATAAGTTATTCATCAATACTGAACTTGATAAAGCATACCTTCTTGGAAGCTTTTAGATTGAAACATTTTTTCTCTAGCGTATTTGGAAGTATTCAAAATTCTTACAAATGCTAATCGCCTTTCGATCCCTGTTTTGAAAACGAAATAAAGTTTTTGGCTTGCTTGTCAAGGTTTAGATTGGACTCTAAATTACATTTGGTTGATGCGTTGGTATCGATAGGTAGTGGAATCCATTTTACTAATTTGGTTGAGAAGTAATTAGTTCTGTTGTAAATAATAGTTGTTTGTATTGTGCCAATTTTGTCAACCATAATAAGTATTATCGTAAAAATTGCGTCGTTGGAAAAATGAAATGCCGTATTAAAAGTGAAAAGAAAGCATATATCGCAGATTTTAAGAATTTTTTAGGCGACAGGTTGACTGGAGTTTTGGATAAAATTTTTGGCCTTAAATGAAGAATTTCGCTTTAGATTCGAGGCGTTAAGGGCTAGCGTCTCATTGAATTATTATTAAGACGAGGGGTATCAATTACTTTTTAAAACAAACCGCTTGTTATATTGTGTATTTTTCTGATAAAATTTTTTCAGTTCGGCTCACGAATGCAATTCGTTTTTGGCGCAATTTAAAAATTTAAGTTCTAAATTTTTATGATTGGTTAATTTAAAAGGTAAGGGAGATGATAGGGAAGATAGCTGAAATTGAAGGGGGTTGAAATCAGTGTAGTCCAAGATGTAGGCAATGGCTCACGTTTCTTGTGTTTGCGGTTTCGCAATGTACGCGAAAGGGTTCAGTGCAGAAGGAACGAGTTTTATTATACCCTGAGGGTGTACCGAACGGTACCGTAGGAGGATTCTCCGCTTCCACTGGTTGGAATCTTAGAGAAGTTTTAACACGCCCCCGTTTATTATATCGTTGTAATTCGTTTTGTGAATAATGACAATTTTCGGTGATAGAAGTAATTGGTTTTAGTGTTTTTTTACGAAGTCCTGAACCTTTGTTCTGTTAAACGGTTATCGCATTTTGGTTATGCGGATTATTGTTATCGAGTTTCTGGTTGAAGGGGAGTTTCGCGTACACCGTGAAGCTCAAACAGATAAAGCACAAACTTGCTGTAGATATTGCCGCTTTACTAAATTTTAGAGTAAATAGCTCGCGAGTACGGATAAATATTTGTGCATTTACGTTAAATCAAATTAAAAATTAGTTACTTGTATGCTTTTGGTTGAATTAACTGTCGTAATTTAGTTCGAATACTTATAAATAGGAAGTTGCCGTTTGTGAGATATTATTTGGAGAGCATTACCTCACAAATTCAGTGGAGCCCTGTCGATTCAGCACCTGACGGACCAGTTGCGTGACCTATTTTATCGTAGTCCAGAGGAGAGAGAGTATTCTATGCCGTCTATTGTTAATCGCAGTGTCAGTTAAGGTAAACATCTTTCATTTTATTCGATGTTGATAGCAATAAAGTGTGTTTTTTATTTTTTTTAATGTTAGTGTGGGGATGGATACGCTTGCTTTTGTGTAAACTGTTTTATAAGAGCCCTTCAAGCCTTTTGGCATGCGCGTTCATCCACACGATTTTCTCACTTTTATTTTTGTTTGATTTTGTGTATTGAAAGTTTATTTCACGAAGATTTGTCAAAATTGGTGTTTCCGATAATTTGCTTTGGATATGAGGTAATTGAACTTGGGTGATGTGGTCTTACTGCAAGCGTCAACAGAATTTTATTATTGTACGTCGTTTTTTTAAGTGAATTGCAAAATTTAATATTTTTCTTGTACTAACTGTACTAAAATTTTGAGATTTGTTATGTCATTGTTAAGGTTTATAACTGTTTTATTAATAGATATGAATCCAATGTGACTTCGTCCTCTGTTACTACGATTTGTCATCGTGAAATAAAAGTTACGAGATTAGACATTTTTGACCCATATTTAAGATTTTCTTTAATGTTTGAATTATTTTATGAGAAATTACGAGTTAAAGAATTGTACAGCGACAACCTCGTTGATTTGGATTGTAATCAATTTTATTGAAATTAACAAGTCTTTAAGGTAATCTGTTGAAGTTTTATTAAGCTTTAACGTAATAATTAATGAGAATTTCTGGATTTGAGCGTTTGGTATTTTGATTTTGGTAATATGTCACTGAAATCTCACAAAGGAGATATCAAACATACCGTAAGTAGATTATAAGGCAAATCGGTCGTTAACCGAAAAGCTATTTAGTTTTGCGAATAGTCGCAACTTTTAGTTCTTTATAGGAATCATCTGATCAGCTGTCGATTACCTGGATTTGCCAAAAAGGTAAGCAGCTTGTTTATTTGTTTGGGAATGAGCGGTGTATTTTCGAATTTAGGAATTTCAACCCCGATTTCATCGTTTATTAAATTTTAGAACGTCATAGATTTTCGATTGCGTTTAGTTTTGTTGTGACGTAGTTGCCGTTTGAAATTTAATAATTGATTACCGTTTTGATCAATTATTTTTGGATATTTGAGACAATAATTTTAACGTTGAAGTTTATCGAAATATTTAATGAGTTTGGGTTTTATGGTCACATTTTCCAATTTCTTTAGGAAAATGTAGGAATACCCAATAAGTGAATTTGACGTATATTCTGTGACATGCAGATTTTGGCCATGAGATGTCGATGTTACCTACGCTTTTTAAAAAAAAACATCCCAATGTATTGTATCGCTGTCCGATAAGTAAACTTTATGTATTTTTTCTGAGCATATAGATTATATCTAAGAGATGTGGAAATCTTATTTATGAACCAATTTTCTTAAAAAAATGTCTAAAATCTTCGTTACCCAATAAGTTAATTTAAAGTATTTTCCTTGATCGCATTGATTTTGACCAAGGTATGATAAAATTGTTATTAGTGCAACAATTTTTCTTAGGAATATGAATTTTTACTAGGAGATGTCAAAATTGTTATTTATGAACCAATTTTTTTACAAAAGTCCCAAACCATTGCCTCACTGCCTAATAAGTAATTTCCGTTACCATATGGATTTTGACTAAGAGATGCCAAAATCGTTATTTATGAACCAATTTTCTTGAAAAAGCGTCCCATAGCATTGTATTGACGCCCAATAAGTAAATTTATTGCATTTTCCGTAACCATATGAAGTTTGGCCAAGAAATGTCAAAATTGTTATTTAAACACCAATTTAAGTGGAAAAGTATTTTATTGTACATGAACTTTGACTGAGAGATTAAGAAATCGTTATTTATGCACCAGTTTTGTTGAAAAACGTTTCAAAGATTTGTATCAGTTGCCAACGAGTAAATTTATTGCGTTTTCCGTGAGCATTTGGATTTGGTCAAGAAATGTCCAAATCGTTATTTATGCACCAATTTCTTTGCAAAAGGTCCTAACGCATTGCATCGATGACGAATAAGTAAGTTTCATGCAATTTTCTTGACCATATGCATTTTTACCAAGAGATGTCAGAGTGGTTATTCATGAACCAATTTTCTTTTGACGTCCAAAAGCTTTACATCTTTGCATAATAAGTTATTTTAAAGATTTTCCTTGATCACATTGATTTTGGCCAAGATATGGCAAAATCGTAATTTATATACCAATTTTGTTGGCAAAACGTTCCAAATAATTGTATCTATGCCAAGCAAATAAATGTAATGTATTTTGGTGAATATGAGTAAATATCGCTATTTATTCACTAACGGTTTTGGAAAAACGTCCCAAAGCATTGCATTGCAAATTCAAAGCGTTTCTCTGGACTAGATAGATTTCGAACAAAGCCAAAATTGGTATATATGCTCAAAGTTCGTTAGAAACATGTTTGAATAAATTGCGTCGTTGCCCAGTGGTTGAACTTACTTGTATAAAAAATTATAACAACTGTGCAGCATCGTTTCTCATTTCTTCCTATTAGCATGAAGTATTATTTCTCTAAAACGAATTAGATTTAACTGCACCATTGTTCTAGAACTTTTATAATCCACAAAGTACTAGGACTATCAACAGATATTAAAAGTGCATAGTGACCCGGCTATAATACTCGCTAACGGGATAAATGGGCTTCGCACGACTGCAAAGCAGGAGTGCAAATTTTCTCAAGCAACACATCCTTAGCCACTATTATCGAACCAAAGAAACTATGCACGAAATATATTTTATTTGACCATTCGATAAGTTTGATAATGTGTAAAAAATTAATCTTGTCTTTCGAGTAGTTCCGGTTTGTAATTACCTAGTTATTAAACACATAGTTACCTGCGCTTTTTTGATAACATGAAACGATACGTGTTGTGTAGGTTAATTAGAATGCGATTGATTCAAAATTTGAAATTTGTGTTATTTCATTGGTTGATTTGGGTAAGGTTGACATACGTATGCAATACCCTTGCTAACTACCTTCCAGTATATTATCTCCTAAAAATAGTTATGACTGAAGTGATAAGGTTCCATGACTTATTTTGGATTTGATAGTTTAGAAAGGATTTCGACTGCTTAGAATGTAATTTTAATGGCCAAATAACATTTCACTTAATTACACCAAAAAAGGAAATAAAAAAAATATCAAATGACCTGAAACGTTTTGCATCTTTACAGATTGAGTTTCGTTCTCTGGCCAATTTATACTTTACTCTGCATTTGCATTGTTACCTTTTAAATAAACTTAGAATGCAAGCGCAGCGTGAAGTAACATTTTTATTGCACTACTGTTATAAACCATTGGGTTTTACACTAGAAATGAAAGAGAAAGTGTTCGTTTTTTGGATGAACGCAAAACAAATATATGTAAACCACTGGACGTTTACCACTTTTGTAAAATTATAGTAATATTTAGTTTTTCTAAGTTACTTCTAACTCGACTACTTGATTGGATTAGGATAATCGATAGTAGATTATTACTATTTTCGCTTCCTGTAGCATAGAAATTGAAATAAATTATTTTAACTGCACAGATTGAAATTCCTTACTTTGTCTTTTACACTTTTTACTAAAAATCTAGGTTTCATTCTTGACGCAGATAAACTATTGGCTTTGTATTCACTATTTCCCTGATACTGACCTATCTGTAAAATATCAGCGCAAACATCCTTCAAATAACTCAATCCGATCGATTCTTTGTAAAATATTACCTAACAGCGCAAATATAGCATCTTCTTAAATAATTTAATCACAATTAAAGTGGTTTTTAGTAACGTAATTACTTGATGAAGGCCAATTTTTTTAAAGAATTGTACATTTCATTCCTTGAAACTTGCTTGGAAAATACCCTCATATGGCATAAACTGTTTAAAATTTTTATCCTTGAGGATATTTTTCTTTTGTTCCAAATTTTTTTTTTATTGTAAAATTACAATTATTTTTTAAAAATTCGAAACTAAATGCAATATAACTGTAGTCATTTTGGTAAAGAAATGAAAATAAAATTGAATAGATTTCTCTAAATGTTCAAGATTAGTAATTTTATGTCGTTAAGTAGTGCGCGAAGTAGACAATGAAGTACCTACAATTGAAATTTAACCAATGTATATTTTCATTATTAATCCGGACATACATATTCTGTACTTAATGGCAGCGTTGTTACTAACGATTTTCTTCTTAAAGTATAAGATGAAAGTGACTTAAAACTTCTACGCAATTTGTATAAACCAATTTCACCATAAGAATATGTTACTTTTAGCTAGTGAATGTTTAAAAGGGAGTAGGCACTGAGACCAATTTTGAAATAATCATTAGACTACTGTAATTTTTATTTACCTTCGTAAGTAATTCTACCTTTACATTTATCGGAACTTCATTCGTTATTCTGATAGGTATTACAACAAAAATTCAAAATTCAAAAATACATTTCTGTGTAACATTAATTAATTTTTTTTGACATAACATGGAGATAATAGTAACTAGATGTTTGATTAAGTATATACATATATACATATATATATATATATATATATATATATATATATATATATATATATATACATTCCAACATAGTATAGGATCGGTCAGGTAGCCCTCAGGACAAATATAGTTAAAGAATCGTTAGACACAGGAATGCAAACTTTGTACTGACATGTCAAAAAATGGCAACCTGTTCGTTTTGGTGTGCAATACATTTAAGTTGTAATGCTAAACTATTTCTTTACATAGACCTCTTCTTAGGTATTGTAATTTTTGAGAAAATCTTCATAATAATTATATGACCAAGACTTTCCTCAACTAGTTTGGTTTATACATATATGTATTCAATGTGTTCAAAAAAAGTTTCCGTCTATCACAATATAACCAAACTTTGGAGCCGGATGACCTACGTACTTGAAAATCAATAAAAGCTGTAAACCAAGTTTCAAAGCTACATGACGTTCTCAGACTGAGCTAACGTGCTTACTAAATACGATCTTTACATTTCTATAAATTCTTGCAACTGACGCCAACAAAAGTATGCCTTACATGTTTACGTTTTCCCAACGAAATTTGGTATATCTTGGTCCCAATGAATCTAGTCGCCGCAAATTCAATTCTTGGGTATGGAGCATTTGTAATGGTGGTTAAATAACTATTTTGATATCTCTTAATCGAAACGCACGTGATCACCGATAACTCATAGAATTCACTTCTTGGACATCAAAGTAATGTGTTCAGTCGCTTTCCCATCGAAATTTGTTTACAAATAACAATTTTGACATCTATTGGTTATAATGCACGGAATCACAAAAATGAGCAAAATTCACTTCTTGTCACATCTATTAGCTAAAATGCATGTGGTAGCACAAAAACGCATTAAATTTACATCGATGCAGTGTTTTAGGACTTATTCCCAACGAAATTGGTGTATAAATAACGATTTTGACTTCTCTAGGTGAAGATTAGATGGTCACTGAAAATCCGTGGAGTTCACCTCTTGGTATTCGAATTAATGTACTTAGCCACACAATGGTTTCTAGTAACGTTAAATCTTTAAAATATAGTTTTTCCTATACTACAATAAGACGAAATTTAGTATTGTTTGTTTTAATGTGTAGTAAGTAATTCAAAGCAGCAAAGACGAACAAGACGCCGCTAGTATTAAAATTTTCTCAAGAAATAATTATATATGAAAGCGAATATAATGTAATTGAATTTACCGAGAGATAAAAAATTACGTAGTATCATACACTAAATAATGGTAGAACGTGTAAATACTTACAACCTTTTCCACCAATACAAAAAGAATTCAAAGATGTGCATACACTTCTAACTATATTGTAATAATCGTTTCCCACATTATTAAAGAAAAAGTTGTATGTGTATATGTAAAGTAACAATAGTTAGATCCAACAAAAAAAAACAAACAAACCATTACGTTCTAACAGTAAATATTTGTGAGATCAACCAAATAATCCCGGCCACTTTCATATACATGGTGCCAGATAGCATTAATAATTTTTTTTATATATTGAGACTAAATGTAAATTGATGCCAGTTGGTTGTTTTACCTATATATATATATATATATATATATATATATATATATATATATATATATATATATATATATATATTCATGCTTCACCAAGCATCCCTTATCCCGCTGTTATGTCATTTTGACGCATGTACGCTAATTTAGAACGCCGATAACGTAGAACGTTCTTCAACGATTACTGCTGGTCAAAAAAACTAATACAAACTTATCTTCTTGCCGTGTGTTAGAACCACAATGATACATAACCTTACGAGCAGTATTACTATAAGCGCTAATGGGTTTTTGAAACTAATGCATTATATCGAATATCGTATACATAATCAAAGACAGGTCACAACGACTCCATGTACGTCCTTTTATTACAAATTTTCAAATTTTTAATTTAGTTCCTGAAACACGTAAATAATATAAATATTGCTATTTTTAAGGGCATTTAAGACAAAATGATGACTTCCTACTTAATCCAGAATAGTCCCAACTTTTTTCTGTTAAATAGAGTTTCATAAATTTGGATGTACCATCAGATTCTTTATGCTACTGTTTTGTTTTGGATTTTGAAAATTTCGAAGATTAAGTAACATATGAACATTTTTGTTTTTGTAAGGTATGGAGCAGAGTGCAAAAAAATAATATAAACTAAACTATGCAAGTTACTTTATTTTGAAAAGTTGCACGGAATTGAGACCAACCTAACCGAAGGGTTAAACAAGGAGAACGTGAAAGGCATAAAAAAATGAACCTGAGGATGATGTTGGTTGAGCTGCACAAGAATTGAAAAATAGTAAAGATGTAGGTGTGAATGGAATAACTGATAGTAAGAAGCTGACATATGGATGTACAATGCTTGAGGAAAGATTGTCTAAATTATTTAAGATATGTTTTAAGCGTGGTAAAGTACCGATCAATTGGAAAAGTGCGATTATTGCTCCGCTGTATAAGGGTAGAGAGTAAGGGTGATTGTAAAAGATACAGAGGATTGAGTGTGTTGAGTGTACTCGGTAAGTTATTAAGAAGGATTTTGATTGATATAGTACGTGCATTATCACAGAATAAGATTTGGGTTTGTAGACTAGATAAAGCGTATGATCGAATGAATAGTGTGTATTTATGAATAGTAAATTGCCCCTAAGCACTGACAACCCCTACTTTAAGATATCAACTAATCTCGATTGATATATTTTTTTATACTTCATGCAGCAAGGAAATTATCAAAATCAGTTGATAAATGACGGAGATTTTAAATGTATTTAAACAAAAAAGTGACAAAAGAAGAACATTTATGTAAGTTTATAAAAAATAACAATGTAAAATTATTAAATTAAACTAACTCTAGGGAATTATCGCACGAGACTTAATCTGGTACAAGTCCATCAATTATACAATATTCGAGCGAGGCGATAATGTGTGGGCGCACTGTCTTGCTAAAACCAATTTCTGTGGTTCGGTACATCAGCAAACAATACCGCTGAACTGGTAATCAGTTCATCTAGAAGCAAGTTGAAGCAGCATTCACCGTCTCGCGTTTCATCAAAGAAGTATGACTCAATAATTCACCACACCAGCTCACACATTAAACTTTTGAGATTATTGTGTATTTGCTTTCATCGCCCAATTCAGGCTTTGAACCGCCTGGTAACGGTCATTTTTTTATTTATCCTACCGTTCAAACAATATCAGAAATCAGAAAAGGTGATACTTTTAATTAATGCAAAATTACCTTGGAGAGTTTCATTATTGTTCCACCAAATTTCATTGTCAATCAAAGTCATCATCGGCCAATTCTAAATGCACAGTCATTTGGTTACCTAACTTTGTATTTTGAGTGGACTTCTCTAACCAGGTAAACGAGAAACGCAGGTTTTATGTATATATATATATATATATATATATATATATATATATATATATATATATATATATATATATATATATATATATATATATATATATATATATATATATATATATATATATATATACACACAGGGTGATTGGTCGAAACCATTCATTAGAAGTGTTAGGAGTTCCAGCCATGGCTGATTTCTGAAAGTTTGTATCTGGACTAAGTGATTCATATTCTGTTTAAGGAAAATATTTTCATGATGACTACACTTCCGGTTATACCGGAAGTAACCATCAACTTTGTTATTTTAAATGGAATCGTACCCTTTTTATGACATATTCGAATTGTACTCGCCATTTAAGTAGAAATTTTATCAATGTTCCATATACTTAAATTTAATAGTTTTTGAGATTTAAATTTTTTTTCGAAAACTATTGGTTGAACACTATGACATTTGACAATGCCTACTGGCGCCATTTTTAGTACGAAGCAAGTAATATTGACGTTATGCATAGGGGTATCCTTAAGCTTTACGCTGATGCTTCCGGTACTGCCGAATTATCTACAGGGTGTTCAAAATGTGACTTCCATCTTTTTAAAATAAAAACCATAAAAACTTAACTTTTTCAAATACAATGCCCAATATTTTCTTCCTTTAACGGATGCAGAATAAAATTCTGCATTGATTTGTATTAGCATTCCCTATACCTATCTTCAACAGTTTTTCAGTTATTCAGGTATTTCTAAATCTCGTCCGAAATTTAGAAAAATTAATTCGATTTCTCCACGGCCGAAGCCTACTACAGATGCAGAAACCAATTACATTAATATAGTTTATCAAAGCAAACAGAACTGTTAAATTTCGTCAACAAATAAGATGAGAATAAAAGTAATATGCAAATAATAACTATTAATATTATTGAAAGTAAGAAAAACAATTCAAAATTTTATAAATGTTCTATGTGGCCTCCATTTTGTTGAAGACAACCTAAAAGTCTTGACTGAACTTCTTTCGTGCAAGCTTTTTTGACGTGATGACGATTTAACTGGCGAAATGCCGTCGTTACTCTTAAGCCTAGGTCTTCTCTTGTGTGAACTGGAGTGGCGTATACTTGATTCTTGACTTCGCCCCACACGTAGAAGTCGAGTGGAGTTAGATCGGGTGATCGGGGAGGTTACCGACGTGGTCCGTTTCCACTGATCACCAAACATAGTGGTGAGCTCTTGATCAACGTCACGCGTTGAATGTGCAGGAGCTCCGTCCATTTGATACCAGCATTATTGTAAAATATTAAGAGGCAGATTTTCCAAAAATTCAGAGACATCCGTTCTCAGAATCTCCAAATAGTTTATACTTGTCAAATTTTCGTCATAAATTTGAAAACACAAAACACGTTAAAACTAAATTTGTTTTGAAAATTTGATTCTCGCTTGAAATGTGGGTTTTCCGACGCCCAATAGTGCCAATTACGTCGATTAACAATTCCTTCTCTGGTAAATTTTGCTTCGTCCGTCCAAATTATTTTTCGTAAAAACAGCGGGTCTTCCTGAATTCTGATTAACATTTGATCACAAAATTCCACTCGCTTGAAATTATCGCCTGGATGAAGTGCTTGAACCAAGGTACACGAATAATCATGCATTTTATGCTTCTTTAAGATGTATTGTATAGAATAGTAAGACAGGCCCAAATCTTCTGCAGCAGATCGTATCGAGCCGTGGGATAGTTATTAAAATATGCTAGGACATTAACTTCATTAGCTTCTTCGCCAGTAATAGGCTTTGATCGTGTTCTGGCAGCTTTCTCTGTTCCATACCGTAAAAAGATTGACTCTATTCGCTTAAATTTGTGCTTGTTCATTGGTGTTAAATGAGGATATCGGTCATTAAACAAACGGCAAGTTCTGCTAATAATCTTATCACATTCTCCATGAATATAAAATAAGTTCAAAATATCCGTGTTTGAATACTTCCCATTTTCCATTTTGATAAACCGAACACAGAAACACAACAAAAGGTATTGACAGTTACTAACAACAAACTTAGCTGTGGTTTCCATGGCTATCCATGGAAAAATCAGGTAAATCGTTTTGAATTTCAGAAGAAATGGACAAATACCTCAATATGAGAAAAACTATCGAAGATAGGTATAGGGAATGCTAATACAAATCAATGCAGAATTTTATTCTGCATCCGTTGAAGGAAGAAAATATTGTGCATTGTATTTGAAAAAGTTAAGTTTTTATGGTTTTTATTTTCAAAAGATGGAAGTCACATTTTGAACACCCTGTAGATAATTCGGCAGTACTGGAAGCATCAGAGTAAAGCTTAAGGATACCCCTATGCATAATGTCAATATTACTTGCTTCGTACTAAAAATGGCACCAGTAGGCATTGTCAAATGTCATAGTGTTCAACCAATAATTTTCGAAAAAAAATTTAAATCTCAAAAACTATTAAATTTAAGTATAGGGAACCTTGATAAAATTTCTACTTAAATGGCGAGTACAATTCGAATATGAGATAAAAAGGGTACGATTCCATTTAAAATAACAAAGTTGATGGCTACTTCCGGTATAACCGGAAGTGTAGTCATCATGAAAATATTTTCCTTAGATAGAATATGAATCACTTAGTCCAGATACCAACTTTCAGAAATCAGCCATGGCTGGAACTCCTAATACTTCTAATGAATGGTTTCGACCAATCACCCTGTACATATATACACACATTTGTTTTCAAGTTTCCGCGAATCTTGTATGTACCCATTAAGTTGTTCCGGGTGTTCGCGTTCTCCCATACTCTAATTTGACAAATCGACGACATTTCAATAGAATCGCATATACGATTTTTAAGTCACTTTACTTTTGATTCTCGTGATTCGAATTTAACTACTGTCTTTATTGATGGTCGCTGGAACTTTTGTATCCTTCACTTTCACTTTCTCTTCTATCGCTTTCTTCTTTGTTGTTGATTTCTCTATTTTTCTGGAGGTAATTTTCATTAAAATTGTTTTCGAAATATCTGGTAGCCCTTGTGTATCGTCTATTTTATTTTAGTTTTCCATTTTAAATGGCTTCCCTTATTGTTCGATGTATTTTGTGTTGTATGTTAGCTATCATTTTTGCGTTTCCAAATCATTTACATATAATGTACTGCTTACATGTTATGCGAGTAATGACGTGGGTTGGTTCTTTTGAACCGCGTTGCTATGCTCCTCTCCTCTCACGTTGATACGTCTATTTGTCCTATGTAGGTTTGTGGAAAATATCTGCATGGTATCCCGTACACCCTTTGTTATTCTAATTCCATTATTGTTGTCATCTGAAGAAGACAACGACAAGGAAAAACTGATATCGAAGGCGTGTTTACCGTATATAAAAGGCATCACCGACAGTATAATCACGATATTAAAGGAAAACAATTGGAAATATTGTACAAAATCCGAAAACAAGAACAGAATTAACAACAAGACGAGTACAAGATACCATGCAGAGATTATCCGCAAGCCTACATAGCAGAAACGAACACACGTATTAACGCTAGGGGAGAGGAGCATCGAAACGCGGTTCAAAAGAATCAACCCACGTCATCACTTGCAGAAGATATAAGCAGTAAATCACCATGTAATCGATTTTGAAAACACACAAATGATAGCCAACATAAAACACAAAACACATCGAATAATAAGGGACGCCAATGAAATTTAACCAGAAGACAACGATAAGGAATAACCGATATCGGACGTTCATTTGCCGTATGTAAAAGGCATAATCGACAGGATACGCAAGATATTAGAGAATAACAGCATTACAACGATTTCCACCATCAACAAAAAAACTGAAAATATTTTACAAAATCCGAAAAGAAGAATAGAATTAGAACAAGCGGTGTACGAAATACAATGCAGAGATTGTCTGCAAACCTACATAGGACAAATAAATATACATACCTGCGTGAGAAGAGAGTATCACTGCAACGCGGTTCAAAAGAACCAACCCACAGCATCTCTCGCACAACATGTAATTGATTTTGACAACATAAAACACAAGCCAACATACAACACAAAACATATCGAATAATAAAAGGAATTGTTGAAATTGAAAATCCTTGTTAATTAAAAGACGATACATAAAGTAACCAATATTAAAACAACATTAAATGTATAATATATATATATATATATATATATATATATATATATATATATATATATATATATCCATAAACTCATTCCGTTTGTTCTTTCTCCTCCATACTCCATTTTGTTAAATTGACGACGTTTTTGAATTTAATGTTGTTTTCCAAGTATCAGTTAGCTTTTATGTATCGTCTCTTTTAATTAAGTTTCCTAGGTGTTTTTCAATTTAAACGGTTGCCCTTATTATTCGGTATGCTTTGTCTTGTATGTTGGCTTGTGTTTTGTGTTTTCAAAATCAGTTACATGTGATGTACTGCTTACATGTTGTGCGAAAGTTGCGTGGGTTGGTTCTTTCGAGCCACGTTGAGGTGATACTCTCTTCTCACGTAGGTACGTCTGTTTATTTGCCCTATGTAGGTATGCGGACAATCTCTGCATTGTATTCCGTACACCGCTTGTTTTAATTCTATTCTTGTTTTCGGATTTTGTAAAATATTTCCAATTTTTGTGTTGGTGGTGAAAATCGTAATAATGCTGTTATTCTTTAATATCTTGCCTATCCTGTCGATTATGCCTATACATACGGCAAACGGCCGTTCCACATCGGATATTCCTCATCGTTGCCTTCTGGTTAAATTCCAATGGCGTCCCTTATTATTCGATGTGTTTTATGTTTTATGCTGGCTATCATTTGTGTGCTTTCAAAATCGATTACATGTGATTTACTGCTTACATGTTCTGCAAGTGATGAATTGGGTAGATTCTTTTGAACCGCGTTTCGGTGCTCCTCTCCCCTCGCATTAGTACGTCTATTCGTTTGTCCTATGTAGATTTGTGGATAATCTCTGCATGGTATCTTGTACTCCTCTTGTTAATTCTGCTCTTGTTTTCAAATGTTGTACAATATTTCCAATTTTTTTCCTTTAATATTGTGCTTATCCTGTCGGTGATGCCTTTTATATACAGTAAACATGCCTTCGACATCGGTTATACTTGTCGTTGTCTTCTTCAGAGTACAACAATAATAGAATTAGAATAACAAAGGGTGTAAGGGATACCATGAAGAGATTTTCCACAAACCTACATAGGACAAACAAATAGATGAAACGAATAGATGAAAAACACCTAGCAAACTGAAATAAAAGAGACGATACAGAAAGACTACGGGATATTTCGAAAACGATTTCAATGAAAATTACCTCCAGAAAAATGGAGAAATCAACAACAAAGAAGAAAGCGATACAAGAGAAAGAGAAAGTGAAAGTCAAGGATACACAAATTCCAGCGACCATCAATAAAAATTAGACTATGGGAGAGAGAACGCGAACACCCGACTTAATGGGTACATACAGCATTCGCGGGAACCTGAAAACAAATGTGTGCGTTTTTCTTGGTTAAAAAAATTCTCTCAAAATATAAAGTTAGGTAACCAAATTTGCATTTAGAATTGTACGATGATGACTTTGATTGACAATGAAATCTGGTGAGACAATGATGGAACTCTCCAAAGCAATTTGGCACTAATTAGGAGTATCATCTTTTCTGATCGCGACATTTTGTTTGAACGGTAGGATAAATAAAAAAATGACCGTTACCAGGCGGTTCAAAGCCTGAATTGGATGATGAAAGCAAATACACAATAATCTCAAAAGTTTAATGTGTAAGCTGGTGTGGTGAATTATTGAGTCATACTTCTTTGATGAAACGCGAGATGGTGAATGCTGCTTGAACTTCCTTCTAGATGAACTGATTACCAGTTCAGCAGTACTGTTTGCCAATGTACCCATCCACAGAAATTGGTTGCAGCAAGACAGTGCGCTTACACACTATTGGCCTCGCTGGAATATTGTATAATTGATGGACTTGTAGACAGCTTTCGTGAGCAAGATCACCAGATTAAGTCTCGTTCGATAATTTCCTAGTGTTAATTTAATTTAATAATTTTACATTGTTATTTTTTATGAACTTACTTAAATGTTGTTCTTTTGTCACTTTCTTGTTTAAATACATTTAAAATCCCCGTTATTTATCAACTGATTTTGCTTTTTTCCTTGCTGCATGAAGTATAAAAAAATATATCAATCGAGATTAGTTGATTTCTTAAAGTAGGGATTGTCAGTGCTTAGGGGCAATTTACTATTCATAAATACACACTATTCATTCGACCATACGCTTTATCTAGTCTACAAACCTAAATCTTACTCTGTGATATTGCACGTACTATATCAATCAAAATCCTTTTTAATACCTTACCGAGTACACTCAACACACTGAATCCTCTGTATCTTTTACAATCACCCTTACTCTCTACCCTTATACAGCGGAGCAACAATCGCACTTTTCCAATTGATCGGTACTTTACCACGCTTAAAACATATCTTAAATAATTTAGACAATCTTTCCTCAAGCTTTGTACATCCATATGTCAACTTCTTACTATCAGTTATTCCATTCACACCTACATCTTTACTATTTTTCAATTCTTGTGCAGCTCAACCAACATCATCCGCAGTTTCATTTTTTATCTCTTCCACGTTCTCCTTGTTTAACCCTTCGGTTAGGTTGCTCTCACTTCCGTGCAACTTTTTAAAATAAAGTAACTTGCATAGTTTAGTTTATATTATTTTTTTGCACTCTGCTCCATACCTTACAAAAACAAAAATGTTCATATGTATGTAATCTTCGAAATTTTCAAAATCCAAAACAAAACAGTAACATAAAGAATCTGATGGTACATCCAAATTTATGGAACTCTATTTAACAGAAAAAAGTTGGGACTATTCCCGATTAAGTAGAAAGTCATCATTTTGCCTTAAATGCCCTTAAAAACAGCAACATTTATATTATTTACGTGTTTTAGGAACTAAATTAATATTTGAAAATGTGAATAAAAGGACGTACATGGAGTGGTTTTGACCAGACTTTGATAACCTATACGATAGTCGGTATGCATTAGTTTCAAAAACCCATTAGCGCTTATACTAATACTGCGCGTAAGGCTATGTATCATTGTGGTTCTAGTACATGGCAAGAAGATAAGTGTGTGTTAGTGTTTTTTACCAGCAGTAATCGTTGAAGAACGTTCGACGTTATCGGCGTTTTAAATTAACGTACATGCGCCAAAATGACATAACAGTGGTGTAAGGGATGCTTTGGAGCATGAATGTATATATATATATATATATATATATATATATATATATATATATATATATATATATATGTATATATATAAATATGTATATATATATATATATAAAGTAGTAAAGGGAAACTTGACGCCATCTTGGATTTTCTGGGGAAAACCCACCTTTCACTTTTTTATATGCCCACGTGGGGGGTCGTATTTTCCACCCCTATGGTTTTTACTCGCTTAATTGAGGGGCGTATTTTTTACTCCTATTTTATGGCCGCCTACGTGTAGGACATGTTTTTTCACCCCTATTTTATGACAGCTCATGTATAGGACGCGTTTTTTCTACCCCTATGGTTGCTTTTCGAGAGTCAACCCTTGATAGAATTTTAATGTTGTTGTATTAAGAGCCTTTTTGACAGCAATTTTTGTACTTGCTCACGTGAGGGGCTGGTTTTGGTGCTGGGGCTGAACCTGGAGCTGGGCTTGAGGGTTTGGTCTTGGACCTGGAGCTAGTCTTGGACTTGGGATAAGTCTTAGGGTTGGTCTTGGACCTGGAATTGGTCTTAGGATTATTTTTGGTGGTCATCTAATTAAGGTCATTTTGGCTATATTAAGAGCAGTACCCCTGGAGGTTAGGCAAACGCACACGCATACAATGTTGGAAATTGCATAATTACCCTAATAAGATATTATTAAAATTATCGATCCTATTGTTTTAAAATGGTCAAATACTATTGGATGACCTTTTACCTATACGAGAAAACGTTGTATTTCTAATAAGGAGGTTCTTGTAAGACAGCAGTTGTGTTAAGGATTGATCTTGAGTGGGGAATTTGAATGACAGTAAAGTTTAATTATAGAACACTTATTTTTATAGTAAATGTCATAATTTAAAAATCTTCAGTGAGTAATAAAAAAAAATTACTGACATTCGGGTTATTCTCTAATGAAACAACAATTTTTTATTAAGTTAATTAATTACATAACAGCTATTACAGTATTGTTTTCTAAAACAAATATTAAAACATAGTTCACCTGCACTGATTTCATTGAAATATGTTTCATATCCATCCGACCGTTAAAATGTTGTACGCCTTAATACTTGTTTACAGAAACTTGTTACGTATAAATTAGATATTTTATAACTGTAATTAAAAATCTGTAAATAAATAAAAGGTTAAAAGCACACTTACTAGCTGTGTACTTAAAACGTTTTTTGAGGGACTGCTTCACGAGTGATAGTCACCGCTTTGTGTTGATCGTGTAATAAAACTAAAAAACAACTTTCTACGTTTTTTACTTATGCATAGTTGATGTAAAAACTAGCTATTGATTTCCCATAATTAATTTTAGAGTGTAAATATACAAACAATCTCATTATCTTGTCATTTACAATTAAACATGTACTAAAATAGTTTTTTACAAAATCAATTATTGATAAATTATGTAATCTAAAATATACAAACATTAACGTATAAAGTCCACACACATCCGAATGGTAGTCTTGCAGTATTGTTTTATTGTATACGAAACATCTGGAATTCTTCTCTAGGAAACGTAAATGATATCCTAGCGGTGCTCGTCCAAAGGAATCAAAACACTCTCCGTTACCATTCTCGTCAATATAGATAGCGGTCCAATGCTGACCTGGTTTGTTGCAGAATCCGTGTTTACGATACGCCTAGGTGCGTGTCTCGGTAGTTGATTAGAAGCACATACAAGCCGAAACACATTCTTCTTGTGACTGGGGATCGATTTCAAGCATCTCAACACTTGTACCGCATACATCTTTAGAATTGGTATGCGTCCAGTTTTGCAGTACTAAGGCGTTTTCCAGTGCACACATAGGCCCAGTGATGTTATGGTTTAAACAGCTATATACTTTTGCTTCCTTTTTCAACTGTTTAATCGACGGTCAAACAGTCTCCTCCAGGTTTACTATTGGATTGTTAAGAAACCTTAAAAACTGTTGTTTTTCACTGCCTTTAACGTGAATTTTGTTAAATGGCCGCAACACTCTCACCAACTCCTCACGGAAATTGTTGTAGTATACCGACCACCATTTCAGCCCATGATAATTATCCTCCAAAAATTTTATCTGTGACATGGATCTTGATATAAAGTAACCTCGAGGTGGTTTTATTAGCGACCATGATCTGTAACCACGACAATTTCTTTCGATAGGAATTCGTTGTTAACACCACTAAACCCTTGTACGTCCAAGTATGCGTCCATCTTCTTCCGGCTGCTGCTGTACACTGAAACTTATAGGATAGAGCTACCACTTTTAACAGCTAAAATCCACAACGACATCCCGATGTTTATCGATCTCGATCACGTTATCGAATTCTGCATACACTAAACAGTTAACGGTTACGGTGAGCGCTTCTTCAAACCCGACCTCCAGCTGAAAGCAGCCGTTTCTAACTAAATTCCAGTGCGTACTAGCGTTTGCAGACAAGTCAGGTGTTAGGCCAAAGGCCATTAAACAGTAGCCGCTGGGGTAATCACCTCTCGATATATCGTTACTTTTATTCAAAAAATGAATACCCGTACCAGAGAATAAGGTGGGTACGCTCTTACATATAAACCATTAGCTGTAAAGTCTGGTTGTAAGGCCTTCGATTGAATTTTTTGCCCGTCAATATATAATGACATGTAGTTAATATTGCAGTTATGAAAGTTGAACGGATTTGAGGGGTAGTCACCGTTGAAAGCTTTATTTGCTACAAAGCCTACGATGCATCGTTTAGGTAACTAACCCAGGAAAACATCATCCAATGATTTTCGCTGTATGCCTGCAGGTATAGTTAACACTTTTACGTCGATCCTTGTAACTGGGTATTTTGCGGTAGTTGTTTCTAAAGCTTTAGCGTGCCCAATTAGAATAGTTGGATTGATTCGCATACGTCTCACCAGTAAACTAGCGTTTATAATTCGCGTCTTGTAATTTGAAGCGAGTGCCGCCATTAGGCTAAAGGTATCTCTTGATCGTACAAATTTAGTCTTTAACTCAACACCACTTATGAGAAACTTTTCTTGATTAAACAAATCCGAGTGCACGTGACCAATCATCTCTATCTGTTTCCCGGTAGCCGCAAGTGCTGGACGTTTTGAGAAACCGTTATTTGCGTTTCCCAGTGTATTCATCTGTCCAGCTGTATCATTGTGCCATAAGGTACATCCTAGATGTGAACTCTTGGCTTCCTTTCCATAATTTAGCAGCGTTTCGATATATGAACGGTAGGCGTAGGTGTTGTTTGGTTGTGACACCATCTTCTGATTTAAGTAAACCTCCACCTGTGAGAAAAGCGAATGCATCCAATTGTTTACCGGTGCTACAACATCAGCGTCTGTAAGTGCTGTATCATCTTGCTTTAGAACTTTAGCTGTGATGTACAACATGGTCTGACTTAAATCTATGTAACCGTTTCCATTTCCGAAGACTACAAATTCTATTGGGGCGTCATCACTCAGAGCTGATAAGGGCTTGTAAAATATCCATTCAGCACTCTCCATACTTGCCTGCGTCGACGGTAAAGCGATCAAATCAAATTCGGACTTGACGCATTTACACGATTGGGTAGAAAAGCCATTATCTTGAAAATATATCGTCGTAAGCAGACTTCTTCTTAGCAACAGCTCTCAGTGGAGACTGGTTATTATCGGACAGACGTACTCTTTTATAACCCGAATGAATCCTCCATCATTTTATCGATTTTCTCGTTGGCTTTACGCTTAAGGTTCCTACCTGCCTCGTGAAATCTTTCTTGAAACGAATCCTTAATAGGTCGATCCTCTATGACGTCACCAAGAATATTAGCACCCGTTCTAAGAGCTTCTTTACCAATAGCCTTTGCGCCAGACTTAAATAACGGTATTATACTTCTAAATATACCACCTGACCAGCTCCCTATTCCATGACCACGTTGATATGGTGCACCCCTGTAGACAGAGCCGATACCGTTACCAGCCTGATTCGTGTAATATTGCTGATAAGGGTAAACCATTATTGTACTTTCTTAAAGTGTAGCTTCAGGCATGACGTTCCAAACTCAAATGGCATTGCTGCACCCGTATCTGTTTTTATATTAATCTCGATGTTTTCAAATTCCCGTGTCATCACCGGTATGTAGTGTGCAGGCGAAAAAACCACATCTTTATGACCCCCGTAAGCATAGTTTTCTGATGTAATATTTATTATACGCATAAGCGGAGATAAAACATCACCCACAATTTGCGGTTCAAGGATGTCGCAATAAACAAACATCTGAGTTGCTAATCCTATCCATATACTAGCGGGGTGAGGGGTATTGGTTCCATAGCTATGTTCTGATACGCACGATAACCCAATTGTAAGGCTAGACGTTGTGAGAATCCGAATAGCGAGAGCTGAGTTTTTAATTTCGTAGTGACGCGCTTAGTTAGATTATGATATTCGATTGTTAGCAATTTACTTATTAGTACATGGTTATTTAGCTCGCTGATAATTTCTTCTATGCTGGCGTAATTTCCCGAAGCGAATCGTGTCACGTACCAGCCATCTTCAATATAAATGATCTTCTCGTTGTCGAGTTGAAAATATTCTGCGGCCTTTTTTAATATCGTTTCTAACACGTTCTCGCCAGGTGGCACGGTTCTATAATAAATTAAATTATCTGTTGCACTTACAGCGGCAAAAGAACATGGGTACTGAATTTCCGATATCCCTACAACCCACGAGCCCGTTAATCTTATTCGTTTTGGCAGTTGCGTAATAAAACTTGACGTCGTATTACCTGGAAAATACGTCATAGAGCTATTACTCAATAAGGTAAGATAAAACTCAATTTATATATCTCTCAACTGCGAAGCTAACACCTAGCTACTAAATTTGTCACTGTATCCACGCCACTTGACCAGGTATTGTTTATATCGCCGCGGTCCTTCTCTGTTAGAATCTTATCGACTTTGAATAGTATCTTTATCAACCGTAACAACTTGCAATTCTTCTTCGTAAAAGGTACCCTCAACAGGATCGTTATTAAGATCGATTATTCGATGAACTGGCGATCTTCTTTTTATCGCCGCACTAATTGAAAAAACTTCCTCGCTCCAATCCGTTTCATATCTCTTCTCAAAGATGTACTTAGTTCTGGCGATTCTGACATGCTCACCGATTTTATAGTTAGGATGGCGTACTACCCTTTCGCGTACAGATTATTCCACACTTCCAAAATGTTTTTATCGTTTACAGCCGCGGGGGCCATCTTTATACTTGAATGAGGGTTATTGTTGTAAGCAGCAATATACCTGTAGGAATTTCTGTAAGTGAAATAACGCCACATATTGTTTTCAATCTTTTATTAAATCGTTCAACTACAGATGCTTTTACATCAGGGTTATTTGTTACATAGAAATTGATATTTTGTTTCTTGAAAAAGTTTTGTACACTGCTCGCCACAAATTCTTTGCCTTTATCCGTATTGTCGCCCTCTTGCTAAATACATCAATTACCGTTTGTATGTAGTTGTATCGACTATTGTGTTTACTTAAAGTCCGCATATCACAAAGATCCGCTTGCCACAACTCGTAAAGGTTACTCACAATATATTTATTTCGTGGAAACCTTTTTCTGACTAGTTTATGTACCGTATAAGCTTCCTGTGCCTGCAGCCAGTTTTTCACTTCACTATATCTACCCTTTACAGCATTAGTTAAAGGCGATATACCAGCGAACCCTGCAGGGTGAGAAGGATCATCTATGTTATGGCCGTCACGAATCCCAATCTAGTGAAAGTCCTCTTCTTCTTCTTTGAAAGATACTTCTCCGTGTTTCCCGCGTTTCACCATCAGCATCGTAATTCTCACCTATAGTTGTGAGGGTCCGTTCAACGCTAGGTGATACAGGAACATCATACCTTTGCATATTTCCGATAAACTCTCGTAGTATATTTATCTGTTTAATGTATGTCGCAAACTGACGCCAACCGCGCGGGTTTGTGGTTTTTCGTTTTCTTAACGTCTCGTGAACCAGATCGATATTGTAGGAATGTGGTATGATTTCGTCTTTTATTGTGACAGTACCCCTTTTATCCCAAAAAACATCGCTGCTCGTATTCAGTATACGTAACAAATCCGCGCCTTTTCTCTTATATGAAGGGGGAAGCGTTGGTACTATCTCGTCGTCTGTCAGACCTTTTCGTTGCGGCAAATCTCTAATATTATCAGCAACAGCGTCACCGCTGATTGTTATACTGGTGGGCTGATGTAACTGATTGGAAAAGTGTAGATACCTTTGAAGAACTTGATTGTACTGCTGCCATTTGTCGTAGTCGGTCATTTTAGTTTTTAAAACCATATCCATATCGTTACCCAGCTGCGTTAAAATGTTGTTTTGTGTAACATCTGGTGCCTGTAAGCGCGGTATAAAGTCCATCGGTAGAATAATCATCTTCTTCAGAATGTGGTCCATGGTTATTGAAACAGATTATCCAGAATTCCGCCGAGTAATGGTCCTAACAGGAGTGGTAGAAATGCACCACCTTTCTGTACAAGAAACTGTTTCTTCTTTTTTATAGATTCGCCTCTCTGTGCCAACCGTCCTGAAGTGTGCTTATGTTGAGAGAGTCGCTGCTTCTGATCAGCTTTTAAAATGTTATGTGCACACTCGCAAATACACTCTACCTGCTTTGTATCCCAACATCTCAATAAAGCCTCACGTTGACTTTTACTTAATCTGGCTAATGCACACAGGATATCAGTGTTCTCGCTTAAAACGTCCGCCATCATATGTGATGACTGTGAGACTTAAACCCTTTTTTCGCTATATATACCTGGCAGATACCTTGGGGCCCGAATATGTTTGTTCTATAACGTAGCACATCCGGTGTATTCTGTTTTAAATTGAACAGTAAATATCCGTGCGGGCTTGAAGTAGCATCTTGGTACGCTGCTTCTAAAAATTTTGGGTTATCCGGTAAAATCTGTCTTGCTAAATGCTGTATCTGAGCTGTCACGTGGGTTCTTAAACAAAATTATGTAATGTGCGTTGAGAGAAATATCCCGCTGTCCATGTCCTTGATGAAATATGTTCTGCGTTAAGAAAAACACACTTAGATTTCGATGATGACAGCCCTTGTAAAAATATCAACCACAGAGCCGTTAGTTTCGCGTATTAGATCGTCAATTATTATTAAGACAGGTTTTTCCCCGTCAAACTGTTCCATATCAGGTAAACCCTTTTGAAATTCCACAGAGAGTTCTTTGAATAAAGGCTGCCACTCACTGTAAAACCGGATAATTTTTTTAAAAGCTGTATCGCAGGCGGTTTCGATATATTTTAGAAAATCAACGATAAAATACGATTTCCCACAACCAGACTGACCCGCAACTATCGCCAAAAAGGGGTGCTTAAACTGACCTTCCATCTTGAATCGCTAAACGATACTAACAGATACTCTACCAGCAACCTCGTTTAAATAGACTAAATAACATCCCTTTCAATCAGAATGCTAATCTCATCAGGTCCAAGACCTAGACCAAGTCCAGGTCCAGCACCAAGACCAAACCCTAAGACTTATCCCAAGTCCAAGACCAGCTCCAGGTCCAAGACCAAACCCCCAAAACCAGCTCCACGTCCAGCCCCAGGACCAAGACCAACCCCTCACGCGAGCAAGTACAAAAATTGCTGTCAAAAAGGCTCTTAATTAACAACATTGAAATTCTATCAAGGGTTGACCCTCGAAAAGAAACCATAGGGGTAGAAAAAACGCGTCCTATACGTGAGCTGTCGTAAAATAGGGGTAAAAGAATACGCCCTTCAAGTAAGCGAGTAAAAACAAAAAAGGCCTTAATTAAGGATGAAAATCCCATCAAGGGTTGAAAAAGGTCTCCCAAAAGAAACCATAGGGGTTAAAAATACGGCCCCCCACGTGGGCATATAAAAAAGTGAAAGGTGGGTTTTCCCCAGAAAATCCAAAATGGCGTCAAGTGTCCTACTTATATATATATATATATATATATATATATATATATATATATATATATATATATATATATATATATATATATATATATATAGGTAAAGTAACGAACTGGCATCGATCTATATTTGGTCTCAGAATATAAAAAAAATTATATATGCTATCTGGCACCATGTATATGAAAGTGGCCGGGATTATTTGGTTATTTGGTTGATCTCACAAATATTTACTGTTGGAACGTAATGGTTTGTTTTCTTTGTTGGTTGTAACTATTGTTACTTTACATGAACGCATACAACTTTCTCTTTAATAATGTGGGAAACGATTATTACAATAAAGTTACAAGTGTATGCATATCTTTGAATTCTTTTTGTATTGGTGTAAGAGATTGTAAATATTTACACGTTTTACCGTTATTCAGTGTATGGTACTACGTAATTTTTGATCTCTCGGTTAATTGAATTACATTATATTGGCTTTCATATATAATTATTTCTTGAGAATATTTTAATACTAGCGGCGCCTTGTTCGTCTTTGCTGCTTTGAATTACTTACTATACATTAAAACAACACTAAATTTCGTCTTATTGTAGTGATAAGAAAAACTATATTTTAAGATTTACCGTTACTAGAAACCATTGTGTGGCTAAATGCATTAATTGGAATACCAAGAGGTGAACTCCACGGATTTTCAGTGACCAGTGATACTTGGAAAACAACATTAAATACAAAAACGTCGTCAAAAAAAATTCTCCCTCAGCTACAAGGGTTATGTGTACCATTCAATAGAAGCTTAATATGTATATAATTTGTTAACAACAGGATATTGTGTTCACCTACATGGTAACAGTTACTATGTGTACCATTATCGTGTGCATGTCACTAATGTTGCACACAAGTACGTCACTCATTGTTTTCATAATTGCTATAAGCAGTTACGTACTTATGTATGCAACCCTTGCGATATGCGGGCCACATGATAATAGTACACATAGTAACTGTTACCATGTAAGTTAACACTATATCCTGTTGTTAACAAATTATATACATATTAAGTTTCTATCGAATGGAATTCATAACAAATGCATAAAATATAAAAACACAATAAACAAGTCTGCAATAACAATTAGTGCATGTATTTGATGGCTATTGTAACAACGATAGATAGATCTTTAATGAATTAAAAATTATTAAACCTCCTAGAAAATGGCATTCTACAATACCCTCTGGCGGATACGAGCTAACAATAAGAAATGCCACAGTCAAAAAACAACCGTGTATAATATTTAGACTGTAATTGTTGTAATGCATTGAAAACAGAATGCATGCATTTAATCTAATTCTAGTTTTAACTGCACATGTTAAGTAATTGTAATGATGCTATCTTTAAATACATTTAAAGTAAAGTATTTGCTTCGAGGTGTAGGGAAACGCAGAATTATATGATATCTTGCAAGCATTAGGCTAGTGCGTGCAACAAGTCTAAATTTATTTTCAAAACTGGTTGCAGAACAATATTCAATTCTCAAAGATTAAAAAAGAACGGACTAAATGGATCCTTCCGAGTTCAATCAACCGAAGAGGACAAGTGGCCATTACCAGATTAAGACTAGGGCATACAAACATAACCTCTATGTAATTACTCTCCACAGAACCGAAACCAATTTGCCAGAATGTGAAAAAAACGTTGAACATCGCCCTCATACTTACAGACTGCCAAACACACGCCGATCTCAGAATCAAGAACAAGTTAAGCAATTCAATAGAAAAGTGTTTCAACAACGAACCCAGCAACATAAATAGGTTGATAAATTTCCGAAAAGACTCAAACCTAATAAAAAATCTAAAGTAACTAAAGAGCAAAGACAAAAATTAAATTAAGAAAATATGCAGTCAACTTTAAATACTAGTACCTAATTGAGTAAAAAGTGAAAATGACCACTATAGTCGCCGCACTATAGTTAAAAAAAATAATGAGAATACGGTGTCACGGACCAGTCGACGTGGACTCTCGTATCTAAAGAGGACAAGAATGGCAACCCTGCGTTCCCCTAGTTGGAAGTACACTTTTCTTATACTAGTCTTGAGCGACTTACTTTACTTTAACTCTCTTCTGTCGGAGAACCCTCACTCCAACTTTTGTTCAGGCTCCCAGCGAAAGCTGAGAGACCTCTTCCATTTCTCTGTGCTCTTCCCAGAACATGCGCCGTCAAAAGCGTATACGTGTGTGGCTATCCTGAGATGTCCTAGCTGGGGATGGCTGAGCGCTAGCCGTCTCCTAATATCCCAACTGCCAACTGTACTTCAGAAACTCTAGCAGGGCGTGGCTAGGGAACGTTGTACAGCTAGCAGTCGGTGGTCGTGACCCGCACTGCGAGGAATGTAACCTCTATAAAAAAATCACCTAATCCCAAGGTCGTTTGGCAGTTTTCGGTGCTGAAGGGATTGCGTGAAGGGATGCCTAAGCGTGGCCAGGAGGAATCCTGGTCCCTAGCATTGAAACGCCTGTGGGGGAACAGGCGCCCCCCGCCACAGGATTTAATGCCTTTCCATGGCCAGGGAGCACCCCTGTGGTGGAGTAATTCTTTCTTCCCGACTCGTGGGAAGTCTATGAGTTCCGAAAAAGTAAATTCCGAGGAGCCATCCTCAGAAATAGGCGCTGTTGAGCTATAACGTAAAATTTCCCCCAGTTATTCATTAATGGATCAGGTGAAGGCGAGCAATGTCCGTCAGTATCTGGTCATTAAAAGGGCAGACTCTTCGAATTTTGATAATGTTAACCTATGCAAGATTTCAAATACGTTATATGAACTTATCGGATAAGTAAATTATTGCCGAAAAATTAAATCAGGGTTGTTGATAGATACTAAACCACAGAAACAAGCAAAATTACTAATAAATCTAACAAGATTTGGTGATATAGATGTATAAGTTGAACCACATCAAAGCTTAAATATAGTTAAAGGTGTTATTACCTGTAGCGATCTTTTAAATTATTGGAGAACTTACAAGACCACAAAGTTATAGATGTAAAACGAATTACTACTATAATAGATGGAGTTATAACAAACACATCTAGCCTAATTCCTACATTTTGTAGCCAGAATCTTCCAATGCACATTAAAGTTGCAATTTACATATTACCGGCAAGGTTATACATACCAGCTCCACTAAGATGTTTTAAGTGCCTATTTTTTGGTTATACATCTACATCATGCAAGAATGAGCAAAAATGTGTATGTGGTAAAACGCTACATACAGGCGAACCCTATAAAAAAGCTTTAGTCTGTGTAAATTGTAATGGAGAGCATTCTGCAAGGTCGCGAGAATGTCCTAAATATAAGGAGGAGGCGGCAATACCAGAAATAAAAACTGAAGTATTATCATACGTAACAATGGCTGCAACACCACAATGGACCAGATAATTAAATATAGAGGAACTAGTATCTACACTAGTACCAAAGTTAATAGAAGAAATAAAAAATCTAATTGAAATATAGAAAACGGAAAAAAAGAGAATGTAGTGCAAACTATTGTAAACGAGCCTGAAAAAATGGATCTTGAATCCACTGACAAAGGAAAAATCATAATCAAATGCTCACGATGATACCAGATCAAAACTTTGTCGCAAAATAAAAAGGAAGGGCGGCCGAAAGGCAAACCAGGAAAGGATCTGTGATAATCTTTGTGATAATTTAACCATGATCTATCTGTTTTTGTTTGTATTTGAATGTTTTAAAGTCCGTTGTTTTTTTTAAATTATTTTAGTTAAACCAGATTTTTATTTATTTGATTGTATTTACATACATATATATTTATGCACAATATAATAATTATGGATCACATCATCTAAAGGAATTTTAATGGTTGCGCAAAAAGCACGGACGAATTGAAATTAATAATTTCTGAATTCAATCCAATTGCTGTAGTCCTACAAGAAATACTTTAAATCCGTTGATAATTTCAATTAAACAAATACAATATTATTAGAAACGATATGAACACTAACATCACAGCCAAAGGTGGTGTTGCTATATTTTGAGGAAATGATTGTGTATCTAGCCACGTAAGGAAAAAGTTAAAGTACAAGCTATAGCGGTAAGAGTACAACATCCAACTGCGGTAACTATGTGCAGTCTATACTTACTTGGGAAATCGAAATCCTAACTATCAACACCTTTCCTATTGTTGGGTGATTTTAACTCTCATAGTGCGCCATGGGGATCCTCAAAACGTGCTACCCGTGGAAAGGAACTAGAAAAACTAATTGACACAACACAAATGAAAACCTGCGTACTTTAATTCAAGGTCCAATAATTTTTCAGCGATCGATCTAAGTCTATGCTCTCCTCAAATCGGACAAAAATATGAATAGAAACAAATAGGAGCTCTTCACGGAAGCGATCACTTTCCTTTACTTATATATTCGAGAGGAACCGAGGTTAAATGGAATTTACCTGAGAAATGCAGGCTAAACAAAGCCAACTGGCCTAATTATAAAAATAACATACGAGAAGTTAGCATGCAATAGAAGGTAAATGATTTAGTTAGAAGTATTTCCAAAATAATAATAGATGCGGCTGAAAAACCTATACCAAAGAATTGCACTATTGTAAATAGAGCTCCCGTTCCTTGGTGGAATGCGGATGTTAAAAACGCAATAAAAATCAGAAAATAGGCATTACACGTGTTCACAAGAAACCCTACAGTAGACCACTTAATAAAATTGTCGTGGACAACAAGCAGATCCCATAAAAATCCAGGATGGTTGCAATGTAATAATCGAACAGGACAAAGTAGCTTAAAAATTTGCACAACATTTTGAAAAGATAAGTTCCATGGACAACTATGACGAACATTGCCGGAGAAATTTACACACAATGGAAACAGTACTAAATTTTACCGAAACAGATCTATCTGAAACATCACCAGGAATAGACCAAATTACTTATACTATGATCAAGAAACTTCCGCAAATAGTACTAATGAACCTATTGAACATATACAACCGTATATGATGCGAAGGAATTTACTCTGCAGATTGGAAAATGTGTATCATAGTTACAATACTAAAAGCAGGAAAGGAACCTTTACATATATCCAGCTACCACCCCATATCTCTGACCACTTCAGGCTTAGTAAAGACCAAATACAGAGAATATTTCACTTCCTACAGGAGATCGACATGTTGCATAAAACATAGACCTGAATATAAATATAAATATCCACAGAAAGTGCCAAATAACCAAGTAGTTGAAACCACAAAAAATAATAATAATAAGATTTATTCATGTGAAGTAACCAAAATAATTACATACAGTCGTCATAACAAAAATAATACACTTGTAATAATATAACTAAACTTTTAAAAATTCATAAATAAAAGTAAATTATTTATAGAATAAAATTATTTTCAAAATTAAATTGTAAGAATTCATTAATTGAATAAAATACATGACATGTGAGAAAATTTTTAATTACTTTTTGAAATGATGTATAATTTAAGGAACTTATACAAATACGCACGCAATTGTAGAGCTTGATGGACATATATTCATATTCTTGCTGAGCTTTGTTTAATCTTAACAACGTAAGTCACAGGTCGCTATTATTTCTCGTGTTGTGGTAACGAATTTTTGCCCACCATAATGATATAATCGTTTTTTCCTAACGATATTAGTCTGTTAACAAACATTTTTAATATGGCGGATCCAATATGCCCAATAACAAAATCACAAAATTTTGTTTTTTATGTGGGGACACACAATGGTGTCTTGCAAAATCAAACTGTAAAATTTAATGCTGTCTATCATTACAACACCATCACTAGTTTCTGACTAAGTGTCGGTCTGCTCATAATGTCTTGCAATATGGTGGATACGAAGTGGGCTGCAATATACTGATATATGGACGAACTATGTTCGATTTTTCACTAAAAATTATACACAAAACAAACCGCTTAAAATTAGGACGGTTATACCTTTCTCTTTCTTTACCTGAATCTATACACGCCCTATAACATTTACACAAATTAAATTAGGGCAGAAATAACTTCTTATTACCGTTCGGTCCATATCAATTGCTGGTGTATGAATCACCAAAAAATAGGATTGACTTCACGCAAGTGATAACCGTTTTACTTTATGTTTAGATATTATAGGCGTACTACAGGTGATTTCTACGCACATTCTAAGAATTAAGATCGAAAGAAGTCCTTTAGACATATCCATTTGCCATTGCTTTTAGAAACTGTTCTTTATAATAATAAAAATAATGTCTTTAATCAAGATATGTAGGGTGGCCAACTAAGAACGGCCGTCGGCCATATCTCAGGAATGCATTATAGCACAGATTCGGGAAAAAAATTTTTATAACAAAAGTGGCCTCTACAAACGCCTGGAAATTATTTTCAGAATTTTAGGTCCAACGCTAGAGGGCGTATTTGACAGTTAAAATTTTAAAAAGCAAAATTTTTCAAAATTTACCCAATTAAGGGGCATATTAAATATTATAATCAGATTCCTCGACAAATTCTGCATATTTTTTAGTTGACAAGTTTTAGGCTATGTCTTCAAATAAGGGGTGGGAGAGAGTGGGAACCTTGTTACGAAAAAACGTCTTTAATTCAGGTTCTGATTGACCGATTTTAATAAACTTGATGTTTGAAAGAGCTTTTATTAAACAATAGAAAATTTGAAGCAATCTGATTAATAATATAAATGCTAGCGGGTGATGTTTAATATTTTTTTAATATTGTGTGTTCTCTTTACAATTTTAAATGAAAGCATACAAATTTAAGTAGGTCTTTAAAAAGTAGACTAAACTAGTAGTAAAACAGTGAAAACTGCAAGTCGATATCTTTTTCCTGTCCTGAGATATCGTAAGAAACAGGTATATGGCGGGAATTGTTCTTCCAACGTCTAGTAGCCTAGTTCGCGTTAACGGAAATTATTAAATTTAGCCTGGATGAAAAGATCTTACATTGGTCTGCAGTAATTTAAACTGTTATCATACTAATGTTATGGTTGCCGCTAGATTGCCTAAATGTAATGCTGTCGCTACTAACAATGAGAACAAATTATAAAATAAGAATGTGATAAGTCTAACATTTTTTTAATTATATAAGAATGTTATATTTGTTTTCAAGCGATGTGTTAGTAAATCAAAAGCATAAAATATCAATAAAAACCGATATTCGCTCAGCAACAACAAATACGGTTTAAAATATGAATTACGATTTACTGATGACAACAAAATTAGTAAAGAGGGCCAAGTAAGATACAAAATAAATTCCCTGTTGAAAACAAGCAAGCTATGATTTTCACGCATATGTAAAAAATTATTCATCGTGTTGCATTTAATAGACTTTCTTTATCTTTTCGTACCAAAATGATTCTTACAAATGAAGAAGCATTTGATATGTTGGCAGTTTATTTTGAATGTATGAGAAATGCAACCGTTGCTGCTAGAGTGTATGCAGTGCAGTACCCTAACAGACGGCATCGCAGCAGAAGAGTTTTTCTCCGACTCGCACACCGTGGGGGATGAAATTAACCCTTTCATCATTTTTGCTAGCATCTAAAGAACAATGTGCGAATATCGAAAGTGCGGGTAGTTCTAACTTATTTTCTGTTGCGCGTAATTGTGATTCAGAAACTTCTGAAATCACTTAAACAAATACGTAAACTTGGGAAAGGGAAATGTCCACTATTTGTCATCTACTATTTGCGATGGCTTTATTACTCTCATTGGCGATCATATAAGAAATAAAATACTGGAAGAACTAAAAGAAGCAAAATATTTTGCTTTGATTGTAGACTCTACGCCTGACACACATAGATCAATTAACCGTTATTGTGCGATATGTATTGAAGAGTAAAATTAACGAACGTTTCCGTAACTTTATTCCCATCACATCCCATACAACAAGAAATTTGGAACATGTAATTTCAAGCTACTTTAGCGAAATAAAAATTGATATTTAAAATTGTCGAGATCAGAGTTTCGACAACGCGGTGAATATGGCCGGTTGTTATAATGGACTTCAAAACTTAATTACAGTGTCCTTCTGCGGAATTTGTTCCATGTGCAACCTACTCGTTAACTTTGGTTGGAAATGCAGCAGCGGAAAGCAGCATGGAGGTAAAAGCGTTTTTCAATATTATTCAAGAACTCTATGCAGTCAGGATGTGGATGTTGAGGAACTGGAAGTAGAAATGGAACAGTTTAGTTTGTTAAGGCAAGCCGAGAACTTAGTGCATTTGATAAACTTAACTTTATAATTGAGAGCATTGTATCAACATTTCCAAACGTTGAAACTATACTGAGACTTAACTTAACACTAACAATCAGCAATGCCCACGGAGAGCGCTCTTTTTCGGTATTGAAATTGGTAAAGAATTATTTGTGGAGCACTCTTTCGGAACAAAAACTTAATGATCTGTTCATGTTATATATTGAAAAAGATATACTCAACACGTTGTGTTACGATGATATCATTAATACATTTACTGACACTAAAATTAGAAAACAAAAAATAAATTTCTTCATTTTAATTTTCTTCAAGTTTTATAACATTAGTTTTTATTTTCTTTCGGAATAACTAAGTCATTTATGTTTAGTTAAATAAACGAAGTTGAAACCCTATTTTTATTCTTGTTGGTTATAGAAATGCAGATCGGCCCCTAGACTATTTCTGTGGCTAGGGCCCGAAAAAGATAGACGCGACCCTGTTTTTAATAGCAAACAATTTATAATTATTTAGAAAAATGTTTGTCTCCCTAAATTTCTAAAACGAAGGTCCAAAACGTGCATATGACCACCCTGTCTCCAAATGATTATAAGTACAAGCAAATGACTCTTTTAACCGTATAGAGGTAAGAAAAATGTGATATAAAAAGCAAACGAATATTGACCTTATAAGTTTATGCAAACTTGTTTCATGTTTTATAAATATGTACGTGTATCGACATGAGTTAATGGCGAAATTTCTAAAAATGTAACAAATACACTAATTTCTCGAAAAGTATTGAAGTCAGGTATAGGGAACCCTAATACATTTCGAACTATTGTCAAAAGACTATTCCATTCCGATAAAAATTTCTTGGGCGTTGTATTTAAAATAACAAAGATATTTAACTTTGAAGTTTGTTAACTTTACGCGTTATTCTTTGTATTTTATAAATTATGATTTGAAACAATAAACAACAGAATACGTACTTCCAAATATCCTTATTACGATGACCTAGATTAGATTGTCTCATCTTTTCTGAATCGAAAAATACTTGAATTTTTTGACAACCCTACATTTTCAAAAAATGTTAAGTATTTCGGAAACTGTAAGGTTTAGGTATAGGGAGCTCTAAAAGTCTACCTTATTTAAAAAAAAATAAAAAGGAGGGTATTCCATTTAAAATAATATAACTTTGATAAGTAACAAGTTACATATTCTCGCCAAAACAGATTTTGAAAAAATTCAGTCGTTTGGGTGCTAGAGACCGACGCGTTGATGGTGGCCCACCCTATATATATATATATATATATATATATATATATATATATATATATATATATATATATATATATATATATATATATATCATTGAGTTGGGAGGTGCTTATTTAGAATATCAGCTGACCGTCACTGTGTTTATTCAACCTTATACATTCGTAATTAAAAATTATTATTAATTTTATTAAATACATAAATAAAAAGTTTACCTCGATTTTGAACCTACGACCTGTTCTAAGTACGCTACAACTGCGCCAAGTTCAAGCCCCAATCGATGTAAATTTTGTCTTTATGTATAATGATGTAAATTCTAAATATATTATATTTAGAATTTATCAGTTTACATAAAGACAAAATTTACATCGATTAAATTGGTAAATTAAAAGTCAGGTTCAAATTATCGAAAACTTTTATTTATTATTTAATTAAAATGTAATATTCACTTGAACTTATTCGTTCATAACAAAAACTTATAATAATTTATACATTCCGTATATAACTATATTAGAAACGTAAATGTAAACGTAAACGTAAACGTGAACGTGAACGTGAACGTGAACGTGAACGTGAACGTAACCGTGAACGTAAACGTAAACGTAAACGTAAACGTAAACGTAAACGTAAACGTAAACGTAAACGTAAACGTAAACGTAAACGTAAACGTAAACGTAAACGTAAACGTAAACGTAAACGTAAACGTAAACGTAAACGTAAACGTAAACGTAAACGTAAACGTAACGTAAACGTAAACGTAAACGTAAACGTAAACGTAAACGTAAACGTAAACGTAAACGTAAACGTAAACGTAAACGTAAACGTAAACGTAAACGTAAGACACGTAAACGTAAACGTAAACGTAAACGTAACGTGAACGTAAACGTGAACGTGAACGTAAACCGTGAACGTAAACGTAAACGTAAACGTAAACGTAAACGTAAACGTAAACGTAAACGTAAACGTAAACGTAAACGTAAACGTAAACGTAAACGTAAACGTAAACGTAAACGTAAACGTAAACGTAAACGTAAACGTAAACGTAAACGTAAACGTAAACGTAAACGTAAACGTAACGTAAACGTAAACGTAACGTAAACGTAAACGTAAACGTACAACGTAAACGTAAACGTAAACGTAAACGTAAACGTAAACGTAAACGTAAACGTAAACGTAAACGTAAACGTAAACGTAAACGTAAACGTAAACGTAAACGTAAACGTAAACGTAAACGTGAACGTAAACGTGAACGTAAACGTGAACGTAAACGTGAACGTAAACGTGAACGTAAACGTGAACGTAAAAGTGAACGTAAACGTGAACGTAAACGTGAACGTAAACGTGAACGTAAACGTGAACGTAAACGTGAACGTAAACGTGAACGTAAACGTGAACGTAAACGTAAACGTAAACGTAAACGTGAACGTGAACGTGAACGTGAACGTGAACGTGAACGTGAACGTGAACGTGAACGTGAACGTGAACGTGAACGTGAACGTGAACGTGAACGTGAACGTGAACGTGAACGTGAACGTGAACGTGAACGTGAACGTGAACGTGAACGTGAACGTGAACGTGAACGTGAACGTGAACGTGAACGTAAACGTGAACGTAAACGTAAAAGTATACGTAAACGTAAACGTAAACGTAAACGTAAACGTAAACGTAAACGTAAACGTAAACGTAAACGTAAACGTAAACGTAAACGTAAACGTAAACGTAAACGTAAACGTAAACGTAAACGTAAACGTAAACGTAAACGTAAACGTAAACGTAAACGTAAACGTAAACGTAAACGTAAACGTAAACGTAAACGTAAACGTAAACGTAAACGTAAACGTAAACGTAAACGTAAACGTAAACGTAAACGTAAACGTAAACGTAAACGTAAACGTAAACGTAAACGTAAACGTAAACGTAAACGTAAACGGTAACGTTAAAGAAAACGTAAACGTATAGTGTTCAGTGTGCAAACTATCTCACTAAATGCTACAAATAGCTTAACAAATACTGTTGTTTAATGAAATCACTACTATGCTGAACCGAGATGCTTCTTTTTTCTACAAATAATATATGATGTAATACATAACAACATACATTTTCAGTAAAGTAAATTACATGGTAGCATATACATTTTAACTCTGATAGAATCAATTATAATTTCTTTTTTAAAAACTTAAGTTGGGATTAAAAACTAGAAAAATTAACTTAATTTTGAAACTGAAAAGTTTAGAAAATATTTAAATACAAAAGGTTAGCATAGTGCAATATTGCTTAAAAGAACTGCAATTATAAAAAAAATCCAATTCGCTAGAATGTGAAATTTTTGAAAAAAATCTAAGTATATAAAATTATCATACTACACCTATACTCATAAAGAATTAGAACTATAAAAGGTCAATTCGCTTAGAATGCGAACTTTTTGAAAAAAAAAGCTAACTATATAGATTATCATACTAAAACTTTACTGAAAGAGGAATTAGTGAAATTAGAAGAAAATCTATATAGGTACTTTATGACCCGTCTTAAAATGTGAAATTTAGAAATAATAAATAAAAAATTAACATACTGGAATTTTACTTAAATAGGAATTCAAATCGAAAATCTATCTATCAGTTTACAAGTTTTAAAAGTGCAACCTTCTTAATAAAATATTATGCCTTGGTAAATCTATATCTTAAATTCTATAGTACAAATGATACCTTATTTCAACGTTTAATTTGGGATTAAAACTAGAAAACAATCAATTTAATTCTTACGCTAGTAAATTTTGAAAAAATGTTCCATACTTATAGCAATATTCCTGCTATTGTTATCAGTCTGGTATCCTGAGTTACCTATAAAAGATCACACTGGAATTCTACTTAAAAGAAAATAAAGACTTGAAAATCTGCATAATTCATGATCCGTCTTGTAAGGTAAAGCTTATTAATTATATTTTAGGATGAAAAACAAAATTAACGAGCTGAAATTATTAAGCTACATCGATTTAAAATTTTTATTAAGTAATATTTCGAAACTAAGCAATTACAGGTTAGCAATATGTTTTTCTAATTAAAACTGATTTAAGAAAAATTTACTATACTTAAATTAGAATTGAAATAATATCTTTCTTTATTAGAAGTGCCTTAACAAAACGTCAATAAATCGTTAGTAAAAGCGAGATGGTTCTTATTTCTACCAAAAAATTATAAACTGTAATATATGTAACAAAGCGCAAATTTGTTTGAATAAAACCTATTGCATTACAAAATCTATACTTTAAATTAGTAGAAATTATACTTCATTTTTGAAAGTTTAACGTGGGATTAAAAATTAGAGAAAAATCACTTTCATTGTTTATACATAAAATTCAGAAATAGAAGTTTAACATACTGTAATTACCCATTCAACACGAAATCTGCTTAGAATGTGAAATTTAGAAACGCTTTAAATATCTAAGAACACACTGGAATTCTACTTCAAAGCAATAAATTATACAAATTTATTTTAAAACAGTTAAGGTAGATCATAAATTAAATTTATTTAGTGAATACCTGTCTCAAAATGTAAATCTAATTGAGTAATAAATAAAAATCATCTTACTCATTTTCCCTTCTTGCTTCAGAAAAGTCAACTCACTCCATTTTTTCCTTGCTTCCTCTTGTTGAACCTAAAAAAACATTTTCAGATTACCGAAAAGACAATCCTATTAAAAGTAATTTAAAAAATTAGATAACAAAGATAAATAATTATGATAAGTTTTTGTTATGAACGAATAAGTTCAAAGGTAAATATGTAATTAAAAATTATTAATTTTATTAAATTCATAAATAAAAAGTTCACCTCGAGTAGGATTTGAACCTGACCTGTACTAGTATAACCAACTGCGCTATCGAGATTCAAGTAATCGATGTAAATTTTGAGTTTATGTATGTAGAACTGATGTAAATTCTAAATATAATGAGATTACAATCATATTACTTATATTAATGAAATGTGAGCCTACAATGTCAGTTCTACATACATAAAAACAAAATTTACATCGATCGCGGCTTGAATATCGATGGCCGATTTAGCTACTCAAATACAGTAAGTTAAATCAACTCGATGAACTTTATATGTTAATAAAATTAATAATAATTTTTAAAGATAAATAATAATTAGAAATAATATAAATTTCTTTTTAAAACAGTTAAAGAGTTCACAGATTAGATTTATTTATTTCATAGTGTAAGGTCCTTTCTCACAATGTTTATATTTGCCGCGGCTAAACTGCAATCGGTCTTTAGATTAGAAACTAAAGAGGGGGGGTGGGTTCGTCGGAAGATTTAAACTTTAGCTCAACACTGTCCACATAAAATAATTATAGTAAAACGGTTGAATAGTATATTATCCTAATATGTACAAATCTAACGTATTCACACTTAAACTAGGCTAATAACATTATGAACTACCAACATAAACAGAATATTGAGAAAAATGAAAAAACAATTTGAATTTAATACTTAGACAGCGGCGTCGGAGCATCCACTAGGTTTGGACGGAGAATTTGGATGTCCTATTCCTTCCACTCACTCGAGAAGGCGGCTTAGGGTTGTCGAAGTCGTTTCTGTAAACAAATATTAATACTCCCTAGTTACACTCAATGAGGAACGTAATGTTTAAATGATTAATAACGTTGCGTTTAATTAATTATTTATGCTGGATACGGCCCTGTCTATAAAAGAAAAGAATGAATAAACAAACTACTGGTTATTAAAACGGGGGTTGCGCAGATCTAGGTCACTAGTGAAAATCGATATCCCGAGTTCACGGTCATCATGATCATCGTTCTGCTCTTGTTGCTGCTTTAACTTCAGTAATTACTGGAAGACGGACAGGCGCGTATGCTTCGTGAAGCAATTTACCTTCGCGATCTATTACGTTCGATAATATATTATTTTCAGAGGTTTACTTTCGCGTTAAATTTAGCTGGGCGGATTATACAAGTTTGGTTGTATAATTAATTATTTGCGTATCTTCTGGGATGTAATTTTATGGTGGTGATTTCATGTAAATGAACGAAATCTCCTACGCAAACGAACGTTACCTAAGTATACTACAAAACGCGTATTTATTAAGGCGGTTTTATACTTGCGGAATAAGCTGGTAGAAAACAATTAATTGATTGTTTTCTTGAAATTCAATTACTAGCACGTGGTTATCGATGTACGGTTTTCTTCTTTACAGGTCTTTGACGGATACTCTACGTTTAATTCGTTTGTGATTATAGGCACTTCGGTGTTCGCCAGCGAGCTGGTGATCGCAGGTATTTAGAATAGTGTAAATGATGAGACTGCATGGGCTATACAGTCCTATCTAGCTCCGTCGTCAGGTATATGTGTAGTGATCTATGACTTGGTGATAAACACCTTTGGTATGTGGTAAATTATGCACACGACTGCTTCGGGACTTAGCGTCGTCTGTGGGTTGTTGTGTGTGTTGGTGTAGTACAATCGTTTCAGCCTAGTCGCCTCTTGTGGTGTGTGTGTGTGTGTGTGTGTGTGTGTGTGTGCGTGGTGTGTGCGTGCGGTTCGTGCGCGTGCGCGTGCGCGTGCGCGTGCCGTGCTGCGTGTGCGTGTGCGTGTGCGTGTGCGTGTGCGTGTGCGTGGCGTGTGCGTGTGCGTGTGCGTTGCGTGTGCGTGTGCGTGTGCGTGTGCGTTGCGTGTGCGGCTGTGCGTGTGCGTGTGCGTGTGCGTGTGCGTGTGCGTGTCGTGTGTGCGTGTGCGTGTGCGTTTGTGCGTGTGCGTGTGCGTGTGCGTGTCCGTGTGCGTGTGCGTGTGCGTGTGCGTGTGCGTGTGCGTGTGCGTGTGCGTGTGCGTGTGTGTGTAGTGAATTTACTCTACAGACTTACGTGTCGTTAATCACAAGGATCGAGGATAGCTATTTATTTACAAAAGGTTCGCAATGCGCGTTTGCAAATACAGGGAGCTAAGCTCACGGCGGCTATCACTAGGTCTGCGGCGATTTACTTTCAAACAACCGTCACGTGCAGGTTTTCTGGAACCGGAGTTAGTCTAACGGACTAACTAATACAGGAGCTGGTAAAACCAACTAAATAATTCTCGGCGGCGGGATGCGTTCACGAGGCGCGACGGAACTCTTCGCTAGGGTCGGATAAAGCTTCTTCTCTTCTTCTTCTCTTCTACCGGTTTACAGGTACAACTTTTTTCATTCATCTCTCTCGCAAAAGGTGCGCGGCGCTGTTTTTATAGGGGACTCTCGGTAGGCGGTGGTGGCTTCCGTTTGGGGGAATCCTATCCGTAATTGGCGGAGATTACTCTGACGTATAAAACATTCGATGTTTTATGAAATCTACATTAGAGGAAAACAAAATTAATTTTTGGTTGTGTTCTGTGGGAAACGGCTACCTGTGTTGGGGAACAGACCTATTGTTTTGGGAAACAGGTATTTGGGAAATAGCCCCCCGCTTGACATACAGTTCTTGGGGAAAACAACTACCTCATCCTGAGACAGATCCTAGTGGTTAGCACAGTAGTGCTATGTAAAAGATAAAGTAAATAGAAACCTACATATTGTAAGCGTAATCTTTTTATCTAACCATCAGATAAAATCCTGAGCTTGATCACTCACCCGCATGCAGGATCCAGCGTCCTGTTCTTCAACAGTCAGTTAGAATGAATGAGGACAGTAGTATTACGTAAAAAATAAAGTAAATAAAAACCCACATACTGTAAGCATAATCCTTTTAAGGATAATCTTTTTATTATTTTTGCCCCCATATTGACGTGGTGGTAAAGTTGCTGCAGGTGTAATAGTAGAAAAATTATGTGTTTCTTCAGCAGCCAGCTAGTATGAATGAGGATAGCAGTGTTATGTACAAGATGAAGTAAATAAAAACCCACATACTGTAAGCATAATATTTTTATTATTTTTGCCTCCATATTGACGTGGTGCTACAGTTCCTGTAGGTGCAATGCTGGAAACATTATCTGTATGTGTGCATGAGGCAACAACCTGCCATTCTTGATCTTTCCACGAAATGGTTTTATATGTAAATTTCTAAGGATTGTAATATGATACCATGCAGGTCAATAAACTTTGACCTTAAAAATTGATTTCTAAGAATAGTGTTATGATACCCTTGTAGGTCAATAAGCTTTGACCTTGAAAATTAATTCATAAGAATTGTAATATGATACCCATCTGCAGGTTAATAAACTATGACCTCGCAAATTGTATTTTTAGTTTTCTCCATGAGCTTTTTAGATTTCTAAGAATTGTAATACGATACCAATAAAATTTGACTCAATTTAGCCAACACAAAAAATATTTAACCTTTACCTACTTTTCGTCTAAACAACAACCTTCATGTTTCCACGAACTGTTTCGATTTATAAGAATAGTAATATGTTCCCTTGCAGGTGAGTAAACTTTGAGCTTGAAATTGATTTCTAAGAATTGTGATATGATGCCACTGTTGGTCAATAAGCTTTGGCCTTGAAAACTCTATTTTTAACCTTGTAAGAATTGTAATATGATACCCTGTAGGTCTATAAACATTGACCTTAAAAATTCTATTATTAGATGTCTCCATGAGCATTTTAGATTTCTAAGAATTTGACCGTGTAGATTTCTAAGAATTGTAATATGGCATGACCGTGAAATTAAGAAAAGCAAATGGTGGGGGTAGCTGGATAGAAAAACCTCAACGTACAAAAGAAACTCTGATTTTAGTTGCTGCCTTGGAGCTGTTAATATCAGGGATGAGTGATTGAGATTTTCGATTTCCTTTGGGATTAGTGATTAGTGCGGTTAAATTGTACTGGAGGATTATTTATGCATCTGAATAGTATGTTTTAATTTTCTTGAATTTAAAAGCTATAGTTTGTTATATCTGATAGGGGCAGCTTTTATAATATGATTAGCTTCTCTAATTTGACATATGTGGTAGATACGTAAATAAGTCCAGAGGGGAGGTTGCTGTCCGGCTTTTTTTAACTATTTTTGGCTAATTCTGACCTGTTTTCGAGAAAATTGATTTTTGTTTTTTTGAAAAAGCTGGACTTAATTATCCGCTTAAAATATTTCTATTACCTAAGTTAAAAGTGCGGAAAATCTCTTAAATTCTGTAAATTTGGTTAATTCTTCATCTTTCCACCAACTGATTGACCTTGGAAGTTGATTTCCAAGAATTCTAAATACCTCCTGCAGCTCAACAAAATTTTGCTTTAAAAATTGATTTCTAAAAATTGCAATATATATCTCTACTATCGCTTGATACTTTTTAGATATGTCAAGGTCACATACACAAGGGTATGCAATAGGTGCTTGGTGCAGGTCAATAAACTTTGACCACTCAAAACAGAACCGATGTACACAGATACGTCAATATAAGAACCATTTAATTTTGACCTACTTTAGCATAACAACCCCGCCATTGTAGCCATGAGCTTTTTAGATTTCTATGAATTTGGCCTTCTTGCCTTCTTTAACAAAGAAGAAATAGCGATATTTTTGAAATATCTATACCTCAACTGTCTAACTTATTCCCTTATGCACCCTTTCTTAGTCTACCAAGACTCAGAACGTGTTGTTTTGTAAAATAAAAGTACGTTGAAAATGTAAACTTTCACCATTAACACTCATAATAAAATACTTATCTTTTTTGGCGTTTTTAATGGTGTATTTTAAATTATATAGTCTAAACGTTTCGATAACACTTACAGTTATCTTCGTCAGTAGTAATATTTGTTAAAAATTGTTAAAGATGTAAAAAATTTTGCCAAAGTTGAAAAATTAAAACATAAACATCTGCCTGCTATTAATACAACAGTTTGAGAAACGTATAAAGCCAACTATAAAATTAAATTTTAGTAAAGAATAACTAAGTCATTAAAAATTAAATACTGTTAAACTGCCTTAAAGATGACAAACCAGAACACTCTCTACGACGAAAGCTAACAATGAAATTTGTCAGCCAAAAAACACATTTAACAAAATTTAATCAAGTTATGGTGTAAGTGTCAAGTTGTGAAAAACTTCAATTTGAAAATGATAGAAGCATTCACAAATCGAAACATCACATCAAATAAAGTAACCCAGTTAAATCTAACAAAGAGATATCTTTATCAATAATTGGAGGTGTTATTAACAATGAAAAGTATAATGCGGAACATTTTTTGTAATTTCTAATTTTAATTTAATTTCAACTACTTATGTTAAATTATAGTGCTGTGGTAATTTAACATATAATTCGTAAAGCATTTGCTTCAAGGTCTAGGAAAAACACAGCAAAAAACCTAGACATACCAAAAGTTAAAATTAAAATCAAAATTAAGACGTATCATAATGCGTTTTTTTAAATTATGAGATGCCAAACGGAGATTTTCTTCTTGTCTATTAACATTATTAGGGCAATTATATATTTCAATAGCTTCACGTTGTAAACGAACATAATAATGAGTTTGTTTTGACAATATTTCTATATTGTCAAATTGAATGTCATGATTTAGATTATTCAGGGCATGGTCAGCCACAGCAGACCTCTCTGGTTGACCTATTCTACAAAACTCCATATGTTCTTTGCGTCTTGTGTCAAAGCAACGTTTTGTGGTTCCGATGTATACTTTTCCACATGAACAAGATAACTTATACACTCCGGAAGATGATAAAGGGTTTGACGCATCTTTAGGTGATCTTAAATGTCCTTTAATTTTTCTTGTAGGTTTACAAATAGTCCTAATGCCATATTTAATTAGGACTTTTTCAAGACTATTTGTAACATTAGCTATAAAAGGAAGAAAAGCAGTACCAACATTAAGAACTGGTTTTTCTTTAAGGTTACGCCTAGAAGGTGTAATAACATTATTAATATATGTAAGTGAATATCCATTATCTTGTAAGGATTTTCTTAAATATTTATACTCATCCTTTAAAAATTCAGGGTCACAAATTCGTTTCTCAAACTGTTGTATTAATAGCAGGCTAGTGTCTATGTTTTAATTTTTCAACTTTGACAAAATTGTTTACAACATCTTTAACAATTTTTAACAAATATTACTACTGACGAAGATAACTGTAAGTGTTATCGAAACGTTTAGATTATATAATTTAAAATATACCATTAAAAACCCCAAAAAAGATAAGTATTTTATTATGAGTGTTAATGGTGAAAGTTCACATTTTCATATTTCAGTCCTTTATGGGGAGGAAACTTATCGTTCTATCAGACAATTTGAAAAATTAAGGAAACGTAAAGCACAATTATTATAGTCACTCACTTTTTTATTACGATGCCGAGACCAAAAAATTATCCCAAAATTTATCTATATTAAAAGAAATTTTAATAACAAACAAGCTAATATTTACAGAAGAACTGAAAATGCTCTTCTGCGTAAGCAAATACATATTACTAGGAAGTCATTGGATAACACCGATAAAAAATCTTTTATATTTACATTTAGAAATTTCATCTATATTAAATCTATGAAAATAAATTTTGACATCCCATGTCGACGTCAGAAAGAAAAATTTAATAAATTATACAAACAACAAAATAATAGACCATCTATTGATTATAAAAAAAACAGTTATAAACCTTTCTGATAATGTTGTTTCAGATTATGCTATTGAAGCGCTTTCTAAAGGAGGAAATTTTGCGATAACACCAAGAGTAATACCTTTTGAAGATATAATTTCCAACATCGAAAACTCCATTAAATTATTACCTTTTGATGCTGTTAATGAAGTTAGATATAACACCGTTAACATATTACGTAAAACAAAACCTCCAAAGAGCAACTTATCCTTTCGTCAACGACGTACTTTACTAGATCTTAAACGCAATGAAAATATAATAATATTAAAATCAGATAAAGGTAATGCAACTGTTATATTAAATATGAACGATTATAACATTAAGATAGAACAATTGTTGGGACCAGAAACTTATCGTGAAATACTAAAAGATCCAACAAAAAAGTTTCTTTTAAAAACTAAATAGCTTATAATGTTAGTGGTCGAACTGGTAAACGTATAATATGTAAAAAGTGTTTTAATAATATTATTAAGAGATAAGTTTAAAAATTCCCGAAAAACACAAATCGTTAAACTAACTGGAGATACTAACCATTCACCACAAATAATGCCGTTGTCCCAGTCGGAAGATTCAAGTGGGCCGATTCAAATCTTATGATTTGCTTAATTAGCATAATTTCTGCTGTGTTATTTTCACTTAACATAGATAATAAAAATGAAATGTAACACTAATAAAATGATCTCGGACGCCAAGTTATTTTTAATAATGCTCGGAATAACTAAATCGAGGTTGTTTACAACAATAAAAAAATGTAAAAAATAAAAAATATACAACTATGTTTATTAACAGTTAAAATGATAGGGTTATATAAGATATATCTTAAAACTAGCCTTAAATTACTAAAAAATCATTACATAAATACCTGTTTGTAAAATTTTTGGTACACAATTTTTTTAATAACCTCTGGTATCTAAATGATTACGGAAATTTCAACTGAGGTTGTAACAACCTTTTTTTTGTGGTTGTATCAAAAAATACATTAATTTAAGATGGTTCATTTATTTGGCGTAATATTAGAAAAGTTTTTAATTAATAATATGTAAAAATTGAGAATGGCAACTTAATTTGCATTTCCTAGAACATATCTTTTGGGTGTAATATTACATAAATAGTTATAGTTCCCTTTCTTAAAAAATTGGATTCATATTATTGTATCCGCGCAACGTGAAAACTTTTAGGGAATACTCACTTGAGTTATTCTGAAAGCTTTTTTTTTAATTCACTTAATGCTGAATGTTACAGCAGTAAGCATGGTTTTTACCTAACTTTTTTATTAGTGCCATCTGATTTTGATGGTAAGTTATTTTTTTTCATTATAGTTAAAACTAAAGCCTTTGCTTTTTTTTTAGGCACTTTTACTTTCTTTTTTTACTTTTTACTTTTGAAAAGTACCACTTTTATTAAATACCTTATTTTACTTGGTTTACACCATAAATCGCAATTTTTTTACATACTAAAAACTTCAAAGTAATGCATTAATTATTATGGATTCGAATTATTAAGAATAAATTATCAAGATAATTCCAGTGAGGTGTGGCTGGTAACCTTAAATCTGGAGATTGCACCACAATGATGCTATAATAATTTCATCTAGCTGACCGTTCCGTTTCATGTGTCACCAGCGGTGATAAAATATATACAAAGGTATGAGTTTTTACTAATTAACGAATAGATTTAAGACCTTTTCCATTACAATTGATTATTAAATAAACGTTAGTGTGTCTTGTAATTTTATTTTCATTTTTATTAATGTTGCATTATTATTAACAAACTTGGTTTAGCTGTTCCAATAACGTATATTTAAAAATAGCTTGGCGCCCGAAGTATCATTTTATTGTTTTTGATTTACATTACATAGTTTTCTTATTAATTAAGTATAAGTGAAAATAATTAAGCTTATGAGAAGCATGCAGTATTTCAGGTATGTTAATTAAACTCAGTATATTAGAACTCTCCCTTATTTTAATCTACCATTTGAAGCTATTTATTGTTATACAATTTGGCGTGAGCGAGCAGGGACATTGAAATTTATTGCATTACTTTATACTTGATATTTATTACATTGAAATTTATTACTTTGTATTTGAGATTTTTATTACATGTGTGTGTGTTAATATTACTGTGGGGCCAGAAAAAGGGATTTGCGGTTATTTCATATTAGGCTGGTTATTTTCACTTTTGTTTTATTCATTTTGATTGTGGAGTTGACCGAGATTTAAGGAGTGTTACCATTTATTGTTACGCTTGGTATTTTTATGTGTTTATACTTAGTAGTGAACTTTATTGATTGTGTTATACAATATTTTTTACGATGTCAAATTTTAATTATTTAGTTGATGCTTTATATAGTGATGAGTTATTAGTAGAATTAAAATTTTGTAATGTAAATGGAGCGGAAGCGTTGACAGTAGATGAAAAGCGTAAACTTTTAAGACGAAAATTAAATTCAGAAAAGATCAATTCAAATTTATTTGATTCATACAAGAAGTATGAAATGAATCACACCTTAGAGCTGGAGTTATTGCAAGAAAGCTTAATCATATTCAGTCTTCGATTAAACTTTTTAAACATAAGCCCTCGAAATCAGAATATCTTAGGCTACACACACGTTTATTGCATATTTTAAAACGATTGAATTATACTACTTTTGATAATGAATTTTTATATTTATACGATCAGTTATTAAATTTATGTAACGATTCGTTAGAATTAATTGAATCTATAAATGAAAATATTGAATTAAATAATGATGTTACAATATTTAGATACTTCTAATATTTTTTGTCACATAATGACGATATTAATACTTCAGTTAGTATTCCTGCTTAAGATTTTTTCCAAATTAATTGGAAATTTACAAATTTTTAAGAGTTCTGTTCATGTTTATAAATTTAAAATTTAATGGTAGTAGTTTAAATGCGAAAGTTTAACATATTTTAGTGTTATTTGTGTGTAAATTCCATTTGTTATTTTCTTAGATTGTACTTCTTCTCTGTTGAATTGTTTTTAATTGCTATTCGTAACGCTGTTCATGAGTCTACGAAATTTTCACCTTCCTTTTTGGCGTTTGGTCGGACAGTTCCTATTTCTGGAGATTTTTATGGTCGACTAAAGGATTTCAAAGAGGATGATTTATTTATTGCTAACCGTGAACAATTAGTTCAAGATTTAAATGAACTTTCACCCATTTTTAAACATGTTAAACAAAATTTACATGCAGCTTACGAAAGAAATTCAATATCTTACAATTTGCGACGTCGTCCGTTGAAATTAAACGTCTAATGCGACTAAAAATTATAGTCAAAAGCTAGCTCTTAAATTTATTGAAGCGAAAGTTATTGAGGTGGTAGGTCCAACTACGTACCGATTCGCCACCCTTATTGATGATAAACCATTAGGTGTTTTTCATGTTAAAGATTTAAAACCCCATTAGTTCTTATTTTTTCGTATTCTTTTTAATTATTTTTCTATTTTAGTATTTTTACATTCTGGTTTTCTTATTTATATTTTTTAATTATTTTTCAAAATAATTTTATTTTGTGCTTATTTCGCACATTATTTTATTTTATATTGTGGTGGCTTTGCAAACCACTTTTTTTTTGCTACATTTGTTAGCGCGATGGTTGATATTTAGATCCCATCGTGCGATTATTTTGTTTAGCATGATGTTTGATATTTAGATCACATCGTGCGATTATTTTGCCGATTTATTGTTACAATAGTAAAATTGAAGATAACTATTTTGAGTTTACCTCTGATCGTTAATTTGACGTGTAAAACTCATAACCATGGATAAGAAAACTAGTAATGCTTCTATACATTTTTATTTTTTGATTGATTTAATTATTTTATTTTTTCTGATTTGTGTAGTGTTACTATTCTTGGACGGTGCTTGAGGACTTCGGTTCGCCTCGTGTCAACCTCGATTAGTTCACTTCCTTATTATGACGTTTTGGTAGTTTTAGGAGGGGGTTGTTGTGTTCGTAAGAGTGCATCATCTTTCTCTTGGCTACTCACCTAGATTTCGATTTATTTATAAAGCGTGCGTGTTAGGGAATGTTTAGTCTTGGACGACGACTGTGGAACAACATGAAACCTGAATCTCGTGAAGGGTAGAGTGGCCTCTCTTGTTCTCCACGACGAAACATCCTGAGCTAATTTGCCAAGGAAATAGTCGTATCTTGGATTTACCGCTTTTGACTCACTTATCGAACGTGACAGTGGTAGTTGTGTTATGTATCTAGGAGGCTTGGCTTGAGACCACCGGGGTAGGGTAATGGAACCGCTCTCTCTCTCTCGGCCTCAATTCTTGCGATTATTTATTGTTAGTCTGGAAGGATTTTTTATTTATACTCTCGAGTGGAGTGGCGTTTAGCCTTGATTTTTTATAAAGTTGCACGATGACCGTTTCCGGGTTCTCTGCTCACTGTCCCTTCAGGTCATGGTAGGTTTCGGTTTCCGTTCGTTTTTACCTTAGATTCAAATTTTTTTACCGAATACTCATTTTGCTCTCCTGATGGTGGTTTGCTTCACTAACCCCACCAGTTAAAGTTTTTTACTTTATTTAAGGTTTCGGGTCCTTGATTCTCGACTAGTGGCGTGTGCGGGTGGTAGCGCGTCATTAGCTATTATGGTGTTGCGAGGGGTCTTTCCTGACCGACATCACCACATTTTCTGTACTTATTCGTACATTTCCTGTTATTTTTTTTAAATATTGCTTATGTTTTAATTAGCTTAACATTTTGTGTTTTTTTAATTTTAATAATTTCATTTATTAGCTTAGTGTTTGGAATCTCCGCTTTGGTGATCTCCGAGTCCAAATTTTAGGAGGGGGTGTGTAATAACCTTTTTTTGTGGTTGTATTAAAAAATACATTAATTTAAGATCGTTCATTTATTTGGCGTAATATTAGAAAAGTTTTTAATTATTAATATGTAAAATTGAGAATGGCAACTTAATTTGCATTTCCTAGAACATATTAGGACTATTTTTAAACCTACAAGAAAAATTAAAGAACATTTAAGATCTCCTAAAGATGTGTCAAACCATTTATCATCTTTCGGAGTGTATAAGTTATCTTGTTCATGTGGAAAAGTATACATCGGAACCACAAAACGTAGCGTTGATACAAGACGCAAAGAACATATGAGATTTTGTAGAGTAGGTCATCCAGAGAGGTCTGGTGTAGCTGACCATGCCCTGAATAATCTAAATCGTATGTCTAGGTTTTTTACTGCGTTTTTCCTAGACCTTGAAGCAAATAAAAAAAGCATAATGATACGTCTTAATTTTGATTTTAATTTTAACTTTTGGTATGTCTAGATTTTTTACTGTGTTTTTCCTAGACCTTGAAGCAAATGCTTTACCAATTATATGTTAAATTACCACAGCATTATAATTTAACATAAGTAGTTGAAATTAAATTAAAATTAAAAATTACAAAAAACGTTCTCCATTATACTTTTCATTGTTAATAACATTTCCAATTATTGATAAAGATATCTCTTTGTTAGATTTAACTGGGTTATTTTATTTGAAGTAATGTTTGGATTTGTGAATGCTTCTATCATTTTCAAATTGAAATTTTTCACAACTTTACGCTTACATCATAATTTCGATTAAATTTTGCTAAATGTGTTTTTTGGCTGACAAATTTCACTGTTAGCTTTCGTCGTAGAGAGTGTTCTGGTTTGTCATCTTTAAGGCAGTTTAACAATATTTAATTTTTAATGACCTAGTTATTCTTTACTAAAATTTAATTTTATAGTTGGCTTTACACGTTTCTCAAACTGTTGTATTAATAGCAGGCTGATGTTTATGTTTTAATTTTTGCAACATCTTTAACAATTTTTAACAAATATTACTACTTACGAGGATAACTGTAAGTGTTATCGAAACGTTTAGATTACATAATTTAAAATACACCATTAAAAACCCCAAAAAAGATATGTATTTTATTAATAGTGTGTTGTTTACTATTTACGACTAGTACAATATGTAAGAGTAGAGTTTACATTCTCTAACCAAAAAGTGTGTTTCTGGATGTAGCTAGAGTGAAAAAACTACCAGCGAACGCGTTAAGATGTGTTTTGACGAAAATACCTCTCTACTTCTAGTATGGCAATTCCACCATGAAACTGAAAGCCGTTTCAAAAACAAAAACATCCTCAATAAGTGTGATATGTTGAGATGGTTATTATCCATCCTATTCACTCCTCAATTTCCTGAAAAGCTCATTTGTAATACTATAGGAGGACGCAGTAAGACAAATGTTTTAATGTGCAGTTAGTATCGGTGGAAACCACGCACGGACGGAGTAGGGAAAGATGGCCTGTAAAAACATATTACGCAAGCGCAGTAGTGGTAACTGATTGGAGTTGGTATTATTGGGGAATTGAAAATGTATATAATTCGTTGTTTATTAACCTATGTCAATTCTGATTAGTGCATTCGGCAATAAATTAGCTTTTGGACCAATATAGTCAATCAGATTTATTGTAATCTACGTATTTCTAGTAGACGCGGGTTTCTTGAGGGGCACAAGCAGGATGTAAATATGTATCTTCCACTTGGTGTACAAAGGTCGGAAGTCCAAATTTTGTAATAAATAGGTTTAATGCATTTCTAGATATTATATAATAAACAGTATATGCCAAAATAAATTTGGGAGTATAATTACTTTAAACAAAAAACATTTAAATAGTTTTTTAAGCGGATGTCCACATGTATTTGGTGCACTAAAGACGTATATGGACATCCGCTTTTAAAGCACGATGCACGTTCGGCGCTCTAAATATTTATATAGACATCCGTCTTTAGACTGCGTGCATCTCGGCAACCGCTGCATTTAAAGATTAAATTTTCGTTGTCCCTCATACCGATATCGCATGAGTTAGTGCATAGTTTTGGTGATTGTGAAACAACGTGTTTATTGGTGCTGTGCATAGTGTTTAAAACTATATCAGCCAGAAATAAAAAAATGGTTAAACCATTTATTAATAAACCTTCTATTGAAAGAGTGACTTCCAAAGGTAAAATAGGCAATTAACATAAAAGTAAAATCTACATTTTGAGGTTAGGTTTTTTAGTTGAGCACAAACTCAGACTCAGCAGATTAATAATATGTATGTCGAATCGCCGCTTACAATTGAACAAGAAAATATTCTTAAGGAAATAGACCCAGACGTAGTAGAAGCTATTGTTAATAGTCCGTGTGATGACAGGTACTATTCGAGTTATCCATGTCCTAGTAAAGCTCAAATCCCGGATCCGATATCATCAAAACACGTGAATGACAATATTAGCGTCGCCGAACCAGTTTCATGTTTGTACATTTACTGTATTTGCAACATTTTCTGAAGCATGACTGAGAGGCCTCTTCCAAAACAAACAGTGGATGAGGACTCTCAACTGCGTGACTGTACTGATTTAGTGCAAAATATAGCCTCCGCTACTTGTTCCACGTCAACGTGAACGATTTTTTTTATTCCAGTGACCCGAAATGTAACTACGTGGTGCATATTTTTGAGTTATATATTATTTTTTAAGTATTTTACTATAATACTTTTTTCCAAGCTGACTCAACCCCTTTTTTTACAATTAAGAATCTAAAATTTCGGGCATCGAAATCCGGACAAACATCATCAGATTTATAAAAATCCGATTTCTTGTGGACAGAGCAAAAAAAATATTTTACGTTAATGTGGACAAAGAAAATTCGTAAAACGAAACACTTTTTTTTAACAAAATGTCAAGAAATCCGTTTATATAGTACGAGAATGAGGAGTATTTTGGCTTCAAGACATGAGTACTATAACTTCTCGTCTGAAGAAGAAATATTTCAAGAAAGTGGATCAGAATATTCTCCGAGCGATTATTCGAGCCAGTCTGAGGAAGAGATTACCCAAAAGAAGTCTTCAGGTAAAAAACTTTCACAAAATCTGAACCTGATTTTGATAAATGAAAAATGGCTAAAAAGGAACTATTTTCTGAAATGAAATCAGGTATTGGTCTAAGTCAAGATAATATGGACTCTGTAAGCAACAGTATCTCTCAAGAAGAAGGAGAAGAAAATATTTAAAAATGATCAGCACTTGAAAATTGCAAAATCTAGAAAAAGGGCACGCATTGAAAAAAAAAACTGGAAACGAAACATAGTTAAAACTAAACGTCTATTGGGTCAAGAGTACAAGTTAAGATCAGGTAAGTCAGTTGCTAAAAAAGTCTTAGGTGCACCTTGTGTGTGTAGAAATAAATGTCAGGTTAAATAATCGGAAGAAGAAAGAAACAATATTTTTGAACAGTTCAGGAAGATAAGCTAGGACCAAAGAAAGCAATTTGTGGCAATGTCTGTAGTAAAAGAAAGTATAGCTCGTGAAAGAGAGGCAAATAGGCGACAATTTTCATACAAATATTTTTTAGTTATAAATTCATAAACAAAGATTAACGTCTGTAAGATAATGTTTTTGAGTACATTTTCCATCACAGAAAAATTTGTTCAAAACTGCCTCAAAAATACCAAAAATATCCGGCGGATGCCTTACAAGTCCTGATAAACGACACAATCATCCCGTGACAAATAAATTAACGAAGAGCGAATAAGGTTTGTAAAAGACCATATTGAATCGTTTCCAGTTTGCGACAGTCATTATCGCAGATATAATACTAACAGAAATTATTTATAATGCAGTCTTAACATTAAAATTATGTATACCCTTTATAAAGAGAAATGTACTGAAATTAGTACCACTCCTGTTAAGGAAAGTTATTATAGGCATGTATTCAATACATGATACAATTTATCATTTAAAACACCGGAAACTAATACATGCGATGATTGCGATGAATTTGAAAGAAGATTAAAGGATGCTCAGAATGAATCGGAAAAAAATTCTTACCGTAGAAAGGAATGCACATCAGATAGTAGCGAAAAGAAGATACGATCTTAAAAAGGAAGATAAAGAGAGATCAAAACAAATAAATTCAGATGAAATTTTATTAACTGTTGATTTACAAAAATGTCTTACTACACTGAGCTTGGCAAATTGTAAATCATTTTATTTACGAAAATTATGGACTCTGAACTTTACAGTTTTGAACTCGACTAAGAACAATGAAGCGGTATGCTTAGTATGGGATGAAACCAGTGGTGCTTGAGGAGGTAACGAAATGGCTTCCTGGTTATTAAAATGGGTAGAGGCCAACTGTATGACACATGAAAACATTCGGCTAACAATATGGCCAGACAACTGTGCTGGACAGATACGAAATATTCATTTAGTTTTTATGTGCTTTTATATACTACACAAATCCAAATATTAAAGAAATAAATCATAAGTACTTCTTGAAGGGCCACACGCACATGGAGGTTGATTCAATACATTCACTTATTGAAAGAGGAAGAAGATTCTTAAAACAATGAATATTTGTGTTCCCCATGACTCGACTCAGTTTATCAGGACTTGTGGAAAATACAAAGTTTATGAAATGACACTGGACGATTTTAAACAGCCGTCTTCTTTAGGCAAAATATCAAAAGGTCAATCTAATGGAGCTCTATCTGTTCAGAGGAAACTTAGATGCGGAAGAGATGTTAATTCTCAAATGTGTGCATCTTATGTACCTCTGATCATATTGGTACATTGTTTTCAAAACAAACCTTCAGAACGACATTTTTAAGGAAATTGATTTACGACGGTTCCCAAGGCAACCGCTTAATAATCCCAATGAATTGCCCATAATCAAACGTACACTGCGTCCACTAAAAGACGAGAAGTATAAGCATATTATGGAACTAATGAAGTGGGTTCCAGAGTCATGCAGACCATTCTACATGAACCTTCCTCATGGAAATAAGAAATCGTCAAATGATGATAACCTGGATAGTGATGAGTGTTAAAAGTAATATTATTTAGTCATGTTTGCTTTTTTAGAATGAAATGTTATTTTTTGATTTGCTATGTGGACATCCGACTTTAGGTTTTCTGTCCAAGAAACAAAAATTTCATATTGCTGGAAAACATAATATTATTTTTATTGCCCCAGAAATGTTTACTTTCTTTGTAATAATCAACCTTTCAAAAGTTTTAGTTATGGTTATACTAGAAAGCTTCCACATTATATAATATATATATATATATATATATATATATATATATATCTTGCAAAATGATATTTTAGAAAAACAACCTTTGGTCCTCATACATATGACCCCTCTTTACAAAAACTGGTTTGGGGTGGTTATGATAGACAATAGTGTTTGAAGTGAAATGTTCAGTTATTCCGGAATCGTCTGCAAATAAAGAGCGTTTACCAGTTTACCATCTTATTTTATAGTCTTAAGTTATTTCTTCGTTTACTATTTTTATTAAAAAGTTAACGGGTTTATTATTTTTATAATTCGTGTATAACGTGAACTAATCTCGAAATGTCACGAAGGGTTTTTCTTATTGGAGAGACGAGTACTCAAATAACTACAAGCAAATTAAATCTAAAGGATAAGTTTTAAAAGTGTTCTTTTATAACACAAAATTTGTGAGACTGGCGGTGAATAAAGGTGTGACTCTTGCAATAGATGAGTGTCTAGTATTTTGGAGAAGAGCAAGAGTTCCAACATAGCATAAGTTAAATTGTGAAAAGAAGCTCAAAAAGTTGTACCTAGAATGGTGTGATTTAAAAAAAGTGAACACAAGAAGAACGAAGTATGCAGAAAGAGAGAGAGAAAGCATTTCAAGAGCAACTGGATGATCTATTCGACATAGCCCATGCTGAAGCTGAGTCTGTGATGAAAAATGAAGAAGATCTGGAGTTTTTGAGGTTGCAAAGAGAAAAAGGACGAGTTGGACGTATGTTGGGAAGGGATATGAAACAGTATGGGGTGGAAAGTAGAACGGCATCTCGAGAGGAGAAGGAAGCTGATAGAAAAGAAAAACTCAATACTTCTTCAGAAATTGCAGGTGAATATTCTTTAATGCCTAATTAAGATTATTGGGGCTTCTATGTTTATTTTTTATTATTAAGTTTTAGTCCAGACAGGGACTTCGCCTTCAGCTCCGGGGAGTCACAGCAGGAGGAAGAAAACATAAGTGATGCAGAAATGTATAATTTAAATGCACGCTTAGCTGCTGGTTCCAAAAGAGGAGAAATAATGGCTGCGACAAGTTCCTTTAAAAGGCCTGAATGGGATATAATGACACCAAGACTCGTGTCTACATTTGACAGATGTAAAATTAGCAACAGGGATGCTGTCCACTTGTTATCAGCTTTTTGCGATGCTGCATCGTTAGACATCAATGAGTATTCTATAAGTAGATCATCCATTAGGAGAATCCGTAAAAACATTGCTAATCATATTAAACACCAGTTTCTTCAAGCAGATGTTGATTATGTTGTGATCCATTGGGACGGCAAAATGCTTCCGACTTTAACAGACAAATCTACTGCAGATCGACTTCCAGTTATCGCGACCACGCAGGATACGGAACAGTTATTGGCAGTTCCTGAATTAACATCATCTGAAAGTCATGAAATAGCTTCAGCCGTTTACGAAACTCTTACGGATTGGGGTTTAACTGAGAAAGTACAAGCGTTTGTTTTTGATACGACAGCGAGCAATACAGGGAAAATAAAGGGTGCCTGCGTTTTGCTGGAACAAAAATTGGAGAGGGATATTTTGTTTTTAGCTTGCCGGCACCATATCTTTGAGTTAGTTCTTCAGGGTATATTTTTGGAAGCGAATCTATGCACTATGTCAGGACCAGATATTCAGTTATTCAAGAAATTCCAAAATAAGTGGAATAGCATAAACAAAAATGAATTTTCAACATGGACATCAGACGAAGCACTTAAACAAAATTTAAAAGACTCAGCCGATGGCATTTTAGCATTTGCCAAAAGGAGAATCGAAGATAATTTGCCTCGCAGTGACTACCGCGAATTACTAGAACTAATAATAATATTTTTTGGAGGAGTTCCACCTAAGGGCATCCGATTTTACCAACCAGGTGCTTACCATTTAGCTCGTTGGATGGCGAAAGCATTATATTGTTTTAAAATTTATTTATTTCATAAGCAGTTAATTTAAAAGCGCGTGAAGCGAAAGCATTAAAGAGAATTTGCTGCTTTGCCATTACGTGCTACTGCGAATCATGGTTCACTGTAGACAATAGCATCAATGCACCACTAAATGACATAAATTTCTTGAAGAAACTAATAAAGTACAAAGAGACTGATAAAAGTATAGCGGAATGTGCAATTAAAAAAATATTAAACCACCTATGGTATCTCAGCGAATCTTTAGCTGTCTTCACCATATTTGACGACCGAATCAATGTCGTTGAAAAAAACAAAATGGCACAAATACTTCAATCCTTCGACAAAGATGAAGAAAGTGATACGCCTGTCAAAAAACTAGATTTAAAACCAAAAGACCTTCCCTTATTTCTACAAAAAGATCTTCCAGCAGATTTGATAACACCTCTAGCGATTACGACATTAAAGAAGCTAAACATCAGTACAGAGTTTTTGAGTATGGACGCAGGCGATTGGGGCAATCACGATCACTACAAAAGAGGACAGAAAATAGTAGCCTCTTTAAAAGTTGTTAATGATACTGCAGAGCGAGGCATTAAGCTTATGACAGACTTCAATTCGAAAATGACCAGAGACGAAGAACAACAACAATATTTATTACAAGTAAGAGTAACATTTTAAAAAAAGATTAATCATAATTCGTAATTGTTCCCAGGTTGTTTCGAAGCATAGAAGAACATATCCCTCAGCCCAAAAAGCGATAATGAGCAAATCCTTCTTTTGAATATCCTCGCGGACCACATAATTTAAAATTATAATAAAACATACTATTGTAAAAAAAATATATATATATATGTAGTAAGCCTAACTAAAAGTGCTTTTTATTGATCTTAGAAACGAAGTGGTTGCTTTTTAGAAAATTCTGATTATTGAAACATTTCAAAAAATGCAATCCATTTGTTTATGGCTTCAAAAGTTATGAAGTTATAACCCATTTTAACAGTTTATCACATAATAACACTTAAACTATTGGTATTACAAAAAGATCGTAATTAACATTTTTTAGCAAGTTTAATGCTCTACAAAAGATGTACATGCCTTTTTTTTGTAGCTTCAAAAGAAACGAAGCCACAACCTGATATTTAACCCGTTCTCTCATAAAAGTGCCTCTCCGCAGAAATACGTTTTTTGCTGATAACAACAAAATCGTTGGTTTCACAAAAAAAACTATAGGAAACTTTTTTTAAGTAAATTTAATGTTCTTCAAAAAGTCTTAAATAATTTTTTTTGCTAGGCCAACCGTTGAAGAGTTACAGCAGTGTTTAAGGGAATTTTTCAAAAATCGGTGAACTTTGACCTTCTGGCGGGTCAGGCAAACGTCGTCCGACTGATCTGAAATTTTGCAGGTATTTCTCATTTATATAAAGGAAAAAATAGCGTTACGTATTTTCAAATTTGAAAGTTAAAAATTTGGACCACCCTAATATATATATATATATATATATATATATATATATATATATATATATATACACACAAAGTGAGCACTTAGTTCGGGATTAGTCGATTACTCCGTTATGATAGAGTACATCAAGAAATGTTATTTACAAAAATTGTAGGTAACCGTATGCTCTTATTTGGAAAATATGTCGATTTCTACTAGAAGTGGGCGTGACCTATAACGTCATTCGATTGAATTCCATCTCACCCCTACTCATCTCAATCTCACCCAATTTACATCTCGTTTCCACTCACCGAACTAATGACAGAATTTGACGCATGCTCCTCCTCTTCTACTCTTGTACACAAAAACGCACTGATTAGGAAGGCAATAATACGAAAACTGTCATTTTTTCAAGCCTACTCTTTTTTTTCTTAAAGATACTTTAGTCAAATTATCGTTGAAATAATATTAATCTAGGAATTGCCTAAGTTCATTACATATTGTTATGGTTTATGTTATGTTTTAATTGTTTATTGTGTAAAAATAGTTTTGCTACGTTATTACCCAAGATTAAATTATTTTTGGGCACACAAATTCAAGGTATTCCTAAAATTTGAAGAAAATTAAAAATTTCTTGGAAAGTAATGAATTTATGGAATGCTTCATAAAATTAAGGGCATAACAAATACAGTCAAGGGGGCATCTATAAAAATTTTGTAAAATCGTAATATCGTAATTTCGTGTTTGGCTGTATGTATGATATATATATATATATATATATATATATATATATATATATATATATATATATATATATATATATATATATATATATATATATATATACATACATACATACACAGGGTTATTACAAATGATGTTCACGATTTCAATTATAAATATTACTGGATTAACCTGTTTTAAGGCCATTTTAGTTGGTACCACTGGAAAGAAAAATTCATAAAGTTTTGTTTACATTGATTTAAGTACGTATCAGCTGTTTGTTAAAGTCAATTGTTGTCAATTGTGTAATGGCTGAATTTGAAGACAGGAATGCATTTTATGTTTTGGATTATCACATCAACCAATCAGTTATTAGTGTGTAACGTCACTTGAGAACCAAATTTAATGAAGATCCTCCTAGCAATCTCCCTATTCGCCAGTGGTACTTGAATTTTAAGAGAAATTGGTGCATTTGTAAAAAGAAATCAACTGGAAGGCCGTCAGTAAGCAATGACGCTGTAGAGCAGGTAAGGGAAAGTTTTACGCGTAGTCCACAGAAATCTACTGTTAAATGCAGCAAACAGCTTGGTATACCACAGCCAACAGTTTGGAAAAATTTACGTAAACGTATAAATTTCAAGCCTTACAAACTTCAGCTTGTTCAAGCATTAAAACCAAAGGACAAAGTTCTAAGACTTTCTTTTTGTGAGAACATGTAGGCATTGATGGAAAATTAAAACTGTGTAAAATGTTTAGTCTTTAGTGATGAAGCCACATCCCACTTGTGTGGTACCGTGAACAGACATAATGTCATAATATGGGGTTCGGATAACCCACACACCTACATCGAGCACTTACACTCCGAAAGTTAATTTGTCTTGTACTATCATTTACAACAAAGTGTACGGACCTTTTTTCTTTGTTGGACAAACAATAAATGGAATAAATCTTGGACATGATGACGGAATGGCTTCTACCGAAATTAGAACAAGAATCCCTAAACTTCATTCTGGACTACAAAATCGGCTGCCTGGCAGATGAATCGGCCGTGCAGATCCAAGTGATGGTGCACTCTTGAACTGGTTTACAAGATCTCCGGACATCACCCCCTGTGATTTTTTCTTGTGAGGATACATCAAACATAAAGTGTATACATCACCAGAAAGCATACCTGAGATCCAACAACGGATTACCAGAGCTATCGAAACAATCGACCCGAACACTCTTAACAAAGTATGGCAAGAGCTTGATTACACGCTTAACATCTGTCGTATCACAAGGGGTTCCCATGTGGAACATTTATACTTCTTGGCATCCGGGATGAAACTTTTCAAGTTTTTCTTAAAATGTAACCATTTTATTTTTTTGTATGATAAATAAAACTAGATTTATGTGCATTTGAAATCATGAACATCATTTGTAATATACTATATATATATATATATATATATATATATATATATATATATATATATATATATATATACGCAAAGTGAGTACTTAGTTCGGGATTGGTCGATTACTCCGTTATGATAGAGTACATCAAAAATGTTATTTACAAAAATTGTAGGTAACCTTATGCTCGTTATTTTGAAAATATGCCGATCTCTACTGGGCAAGTCATAACTCCGTGGTAACACAAACATACAATACGATAATTTGACTAAAGTATCTTTAAGAAAAAAAGGGTAGGCTTGAAAAAATGATAGTTTTCGTATTATTACCTTCCTAATCAGTGCGTTTTTGTGTACAAGAATAGAAGAGGAGGAGCATGTGTCAAATTCTGTCATAAGTTCAGTGGGTGTGAATGAGATGTAAATTGGGTGAGACTGAGATGAGTGGGGGTGAGATGGAATTCAATCGAATGACGTTATAGGTCACGCCCACTTCTATCTGATTGATGGTGTGGGCGCATACTGCTCCAGGTTGAGGAATGTAGTTCGAGGGCCTAAAGGCTGACCATGCCCGTGGTTTCTGATTGGTGGATAAATAAATAATTGTTTATTTTACATAATAAGGTAAACAATATGTTCTAGTATTAAAACTAACTGTAAAAAAATCATCGACCAATATATATATATATATATATATATATATATATATATATATATATACAGGGTGAGCCAAACACGATTTTATCAAATTTTTATAGATGCCCCCCCCCCTCATTTCATTTTCTCAAAAGACTGTATTTGTTATGCCCTTTAATTTTTATGAAGCATTTCATAAATTCATTACTTGGGTAATAACGTAGCAAAATTATTTTTACACAATAAACAATTAAAACATAACATAAACCATAACAATATGTAATGAACGTAGGCAATTCCTAGATTAATATTATTTCAACGATAATTTGACTAAAGTATCTTTAAGAAAAAAAAGGGTAGGCTTGAAAAAATGTTATCGTATTATTACCTTCCTAATCAGTGCGTTTTTGTGAACAACGGTAGAAGTGGAAGGAGCATGCGTCAAATTCTGCCATAAGTTCAGTGAGTGGGAATGAGATGTAAATTGGATGAGACTGAGATGAGTGGGGGTGAGATGGAATTCAATAGAATGACGTTATAGGTCACGCCCACTTCTATCTGATTGATGGTGTGGACGCATACTGCTTCAGGTTGAGGAATGTAATTGGAGTGCCTAAAGGCTGACCATGCCCCTGGTTTCTGATTGGTGGTCGCCATTTTTGTTTTGTCGGCCATACTATGGGCTTCGATTGTCGAATATTTTTGTTTTGACGGCCATTCTTGTTATGGCGGAAAATTTGATTCTGCCCAGACCCCGTGCTCTTACGAATCAATTAGTCAATCAATCAAACCAAATACATAAACAGATTTTTAATTACAGTCCAATTTTTGAATCGCAAAGTAATATAGAAATCAAATCAAGATATTGAACTGAAATTGACTTCTATCAAAACATCTAGGCTATTACCAATAATAAAAAGATACACGGCTTTTAATGATTTATTATAAGTAATACTATTTTTAAGATTACATAAAAACACATCTCATGTATCAGCACCATCTCATCCCGGTCAACTGATCTAAACCTGTTGTAAACCTTCACTCGAGGTCAGAGGAAAAAACTAGAGGTAACTGAAGATCTAACAGATCAGGAGGATGATGCTGCAGTTGGTGATACACGAGATGTGTTTTTATGTAATCTTTATGATGCGTTGTGACTTTTTTCAGTGAGAACATTTAAATAATGAATATATAAAAATCAAGGACACTGAGACGTTAATGGCTCAATATATCTAAGCATGTAGTATAAAGAACATTAATTAACTGATTTACATTCTCGAAACACAGAATTGTCAGTATTGTTGGTCCTGATCTTGAGAATCACAAACAAGTGTTTCCTTCACCTTGAATTAATGTTAGTTTTATAAGTAAATTATGTGAAATTAAATCAGTGTAGTTGTAGGAGGAATAATTTAGGGTTTATAAAAGCGAATTTGATAAGCACTTTAACATTAGTACGTAATATAATGAGAAACATAGTTTTATTTGTGGTTGCAACATGCTTCTGTTGCTTGCTAGCTTTAGATTTACGTAAGAACACCAAATATAGTGAAATTTTTCAAAAAAACTGTTCTTTCAGCGGATGGTTTTCCAAAATGTAGACGAAGTGATCCAAACTTAAACGAGTGTCTCAAAATTGCGTATGATGCGAGTCTTCCCCTACTCGACAAAGGTGAGAAAATCGAAATTAGTTAAAACCTAAACGCGCTTTGATTTTTTTTCGTAATGTTTTATTTAGGTTTATCTCAAATTAAACATGATACGATTAATCCTATTAGAATTGAGCAAGTTTCTATTGGTGAAGGTACAGGAGTAGTACATGTTGTTCAACATTACAAGAATGTTGAATATCGTAACTTGCATCTTACAAAAGCTGATGATGCAGAGTAAGTAATACTAATTTATTTAATAAAACAAAACCTAATATTCTAGAGGCACTATCACTGATGATGGATTTAAAATTGTTTATAATTTACATGCAGATGATGTTTACATGTATGCACATTACGACTTGAATGGTCACATCATGATTTTACCAATTGTTGGAGAAGGAGAAAGCACCATAGACTTAAGTTAGTCCACTTATTTACATTACAAAATGAAGCTACCAATTTATGAAAAATAAACATACATTTTTATTTTTTAGGAAAATGTAAAATGAGGGTGGAAATTACTGGAGAAACATACGAAAAAGGTGGCGTAAAATATGCAGAAGTGAAAACCATTACCGTAAAATTAACACCTGAATTAATTGTACTAGAATTCAAAAATCTCTTTAATGGTGATCCACTATTAGGACCTGAAATGAATCATATACTCAATGAAAATTGGAGAGATTTGTATGATGATGTTGGACATGCTTACGAAGCATCCTTAAGTGAAGGATTTAAACGTATTATGAACCAAATATGTAAACAAGTGCCTTACGATTCGATATTTCCATTATGAACTGATTTGTGTATTGTCCTAAGTGTCAGTTATTACATTGTAAATATTAATATTTAAAGAATATTTTACTTTCAACCAACACCTTAACTTTAGTTCGATGACTCAAAGTTTTCTTATACTTAAACTTGATTTACGTTATAACAAGCTAAACACTCTCTAGAATTCGTAGGTGGTGTAGACTGCTTTGTCCGGCTAACATCAGCGTGTGGTTCTAAACGAAACAACTTCCGAAAGAAAGAAAGCATTACGTGAAAAATCTGATTTATGGGCATCAACCCTCTTAACACGGGGACAGCTTAAAAAACAATACTGTTTTTGAAGCTGTGACACGGGTGAATGTTAGTTAACTAAATACAAAACTCGGCTTTTATACAAAATACCAAATATCCACATAGCTGAAGTAATACCATTAAAGATTACTAGAAACACTTGTCGAGATTCATATAAACCAGGTGACAATATTCCTCTTAATTGTGAACAACTTAGAATAACCAATATCTAGTGACAAAATCACTAAAATCACGTCAATAACTACCATTGTCAGTAAAATTTGTAAAAAAAAACTTTGCAGGTTAAAGTCTAATAGAAAACGTGTGTAATGTAGGTCGACCGCTGATTATGGTATATTAGCTATTAAAATCAATTCGGTGTTGCTAATTTGGTATTGTAGGCAGCGGGTGTATTTTGTTTGTTGTAAACAATTTAAATATCAATCTGTACAGTTGATAAAAATGTGGCTCAACGGCAAAGTAAACAAAACCAATCCACACATAACATACCACGTTTTACGTAGAAGAGAAAAATTGCTTTGATTCCTGTTTCCGTCTATTCTGCAGGTTTTTTCATTACACACATAAAGGTTTAA
>JARFJB010000240.1:150000-170965 GCA_036346205.1 Vesta saturnalis
TATTTGACATAACACAAAGCCTAATCGTTACCGTGTATGCGTATGCATCCGATTATGTCCGTATTCTGTATTGGTTCTATAAATACAATAACATCTATAAATTATTATAAAGTCCACAAATTGGTAAGTACACAAAATTGATAATGAATAATTTGCAATTGTATTTTTTAGGTTAAATTGTTGCTGTCAGTTGTCATATTGCAAACTTAATTTCAATATGAAATTTGAAATAGTACAAGAATTTTGTTATTGAACTCGTACTGCAAACACCCATTTTCCTTGCAATACAAATAACTATTTAGTGAAATTCTAGTGTGTATAAATTGTAGGTATAAAAACTTTAAATACAATAGCAATTACAGCATGTTAATGGCTTATCTTGTTGAATATTTTAAACCAAATGTATAGCTTTTTAATTGTTGAAACAAAATAAACTTTATTACATGTTCGTAGCACCACTTAATTGAAAACTTCATAGTCTTTAAAATTTTGAATGAGTATTTGTTAAAGTATGTTCATAAATCAGTTTGTGATTGTTATCTACGATTTCATTTGAGCTACTTTAACTTGCTTAATTTATTTTATTTTATTATTAAAATCGTTTAATAGTGATAATTTCTCTTATTCGGCTGTACATAATCTTCACTAAAATTCATTAAGTCGAAGATATGTAATATTGAACCGTCTGTATATTACCGCTTTATCCTTGCGGATGGGTTCTAGGATGTTTCGACGAAGCCGATTCAACCGCAAGCCGTTTCGCCGGCAGCCGTTTCGCCGCCGGGCCAGTTCGCCTCCAAGAACAATTTTAATATTTGGAATAACATACACACCCATTACGAAGTTTGCTCTGCGCGTATTAAAAAAACAGCATGTCTATTGCTTCTTACATCAATTTTTAATTCTTTTAGGAAAATATTTTTTAACGCTTATATTGTTCTTTTAGAAAATTAATATGGTAACGCTTATTTTCCATACCACTACGTATTTACGTAGGCGATAAGGTACAATATCTTAAGTTTCCCTCTAATTTAATACAACAATTCTAAGAGTCCATTAAGCTAAGTTGATGTTAGAAAACGGATTTAATGTAGCTAATTTAAATACAATTACCTAGACAACTAGGATTTACCATAATGGATAATTGATTTGATCATCAAATTCCACCTCCTCCTCAGCAACTAAAGAAATTTCGTTTGGCTGACGAGAGAATTTTAAGAATTGTGAGGGATGTAAATAACAGAACAACCTTGGAGTGTTTGCGTTCTATACCCCACAATTACAATTCGGTCAATATAATACATTATTATAAATTTACCGTTATCTAGTTTATACGTTATTCCTAATATTAAAATTGTTCTCAACTGGCGACGAACTGCGGCGAAACGTCATACCATGGATATTTCATTTATTTTAGTTAAAAATGCACGACTAATTATGAATGTCTGTTTATTTATTCTAAATTTTTAAATGCGAAATATAAACAGTTTATATATGCAGTAAACAGATGTAAGGGTTTTGTAACATGATCCATATTAGTTGAGTTAATCGGACTATTTCATAGTTTTGTTTTATAATGATATATATATATATATATATATAATATATATATATATATATATAAAGTAAGAAATGGTTCCAATTCCAACTGAGAGCAGTTAAGGATATAAATGAATTTGACTCTGCCCTTCTCAGGATTAACTCTGATGACGAAAGTAGAGTCCGCTACCGAAATGTCGCGTTATAAAAACAAAAACTGTGGAAATAGTCCGATCAACTCAACGAATATGAGATCACAGTTACAAAACCCTCACATTACTGATTCACTGCAGGATAGATTAAAACTGTTTTATTTCGCATTTAAAGCACTAAAAGCAATTAGAATAGAAGCAACGAAGGCAGACATTCATAGTTCTGTTACAGAATTTTAACGTAGCAAATTCCGGGAATTAAGCTTTAACCAATCGTGCATTTTTCGAACTTAAAATAAATGGAGACGTATCCGCAAGGATAAACCGGTAATTTTAGGACGGTTGAATATTACATGTCTTCGACTTGAATTTTAGTGAAGATTCTGTACAGCTGAACAAAAGAAATGATCACCATTAAACGAGTTGAATAATAAAGCAAAATAAACAAAACAAGTTAAGATAGCCCAAATTAAATCGTAGATAGGAATTACAAGATAACGTGAAGTTTAATAAGTGGTACTACGAACAGTGGTAAGGTTTATTTTGTTTTAACTGAATTAAAAAGTTAAATGTTGGTATTTTTAAAAGTACTTCAACAAGATAAAATTATATTTGTAGTAATTCAAGACTTTAGCAAATGTAATAAAAGAAAGTAAGGTTATGACAAACGTACAAGTTAGAGTTTAAAGGACGCTTGCAGAAGATGTTTTATAATAGTGAATTACGCACTGTTGCTTAACTACATTAAGATAAAAGATTATGTTGAGATTTCTTTTATTATAATTTAAAATTTTTTTGCTCAACAATCTTGAAATAAACGTAGAAGTTAGCAAAAAAATTTTTAATCAAAAAGACGAAAGAAACATAAATTCAATCAATACATTATCATTTGCAACATACAAATATAAATAGATACTATCGATTTGATACAACCATTGGTACAAATTAACAACGGACATTGATAATGACATGAACAAATGAAGAGAAACGAAGAGTAAGAATTTAAGAGACAATTAGAAAATCAATAAATTAAAACAATTGAAACATAAACAGTCATCAAAAGGTGAAAGTGCAAAAAAAACAAGGCAAACCACCAGAAGCAGAAAGAAATAGCAGCATATGTAGAGGCGCAAATTGTTATAACTATGTGTCATTTTAGAAATAAATATTTTGATGTTATATTTTTGAAAAGCTAAGAAAGAATTCAGCTGATTAATAGTATTGCAAGTATAAATAAAAATGTAAAAAATCGACATTTATAAGAAGATACTAAATTTTCGATTTTGCATAAATTAGTCATAAAAACTGTAAATTATATCTTGATAATAAAAAAAATATCTTTTAAAAACAACTGAAACAACGAGATCGAACTACATGTATGAATTACAAAAATTTTAAAATTAAACGTAACTTGAAACTTGTCACATGGAAACAAGAACTTAAGATAATATTAATGTAATAACATCAACATAACAGTAATTTTAAAACCAAAATATATTATTTTAATGAGATCTTTTATTTATTACATCGTAAGAGATTCCAGAATATCTACATTATAAACATTCATAGGTGTCAGAATATTATTTTAAGTAATTAAATAAAGAAATACGAAAAATTTTAATTTCATATGTAATCTTATAATTGAAACAATGAGATACTTTAAATTGATAAAATCAGTGCGTAGTCCTATAAACCAATTACACTAATTTTGACTTTTGTTATTAAGGCATTATCAAATATAATTTATTATTTTAATATATTTTGTTGTTATTATTTATTAATAATAACTGCTATATTGCGTTTTATTTACGTTAACTTTTATAAAGAGAAATTATTATAATGGTCCAAAATTCAAAAATTAAACTAACGAAAATATATGTTTTAGGCTCGAATTTAAAAATTTTTTTATGGTAATACTTAGACGATGTTCTAAAATTTAAAAAATCATTCATTATTTACATATTTATGTATTATATATATATATATATATATATATATATATATATATATATATATATATATATATATATATATAGGCTATTCGGTCGATAGCTAGCCATTAAACTTAGAAGATAAGTTTAAATATGAAAGTTGTTAAGCTGCATAATCAAAATGTTTGGTTTCTACAGGGTAATATAAAAGCACATATAGAACTTTTGATTTTTAGAACACCCTATATATTATTTTATTTTTCGATTCTTCTTATAATTTTACATCTTTTATAAGAATTACTTACAAATCTTACAGTTTTGAGATATTTGCAAAGTTAACTAAAACTGACATTTTATGTAGTAATTCAAGTAGGCGTATCTCAGTTATTTTTAAAGATAAAAATAATCTTTGGTATAGAATTTATTCATACATGAGCTTATTTAATCTATTGTCAAAATTGATTTCAATATACAGGTGATCCAAAATTAATTCAATAAATAAATTTGAAAATGCTATATCTGCATTTTCGTAAATGGCACACCCTATATTTTTTTAATGCCTTGTCTTCGTCTATTAATCGGCTTTCATTTCTATTAAATACGTTCTATACCTATCTCTAATAGTTTCGGAGATATTTAAGTTTGTTCATTTTTTTTCGTTGATAACACATGAAGAGTAACATTAGTCGGTCAAAGCAAGCTGTGGATACATAAGAAACTAAAAAATATTAACTGAAATACATAAATTGTAATTATAATAAATATTGTATGAAATCACTATTTTTAAGAGATAGTTGCGATTCATCGTAAAATTAAACAATTTAATCAAAAGATCGTAAAACAAAAGATGAACGATAACAAATGAAGAAATCTAACTTGTCAAACAGTGCTAATATTTGTGTAGTATTGTATACTTACTTCCGAAATTACAAAATGAATTTTTCGAAAGAAGAACTTGTTAATATAATTTACGTCCTTGGTGAAAGCGATAAAAATTGTCTGTTAGCTCATCGAATTTATAAGCAAAAGTTTCCAAATGCACGATACCCGCAAGTTTCAGCATTTGCAAGATTGAAAGAGCGTTTCGAGCAAACAGGCAGTATTCATTACGAAGACAATTTAGAACGAGAAAGAACCGCAATTAACGAAGGTAATAAACATTTAGTTCTTCAATCCGTGATTGAAAATCCTCACGTTTCTTGCCGACAATTGGAATTAGAAGTTGGAGTTTCAAAACATCAGTATTAGAATTACAAAAATATAATATCATCCATACCATGTCCAACTTGCACAAGAATTAGACGAGGATGACTTCGTTAAAGATTAAACTTTTGCAATTGGGCCATAAATAAAAATTTAGAAAAACCCAACTATTTTAGACGATCTTATTTACTGATGAAGCTACTTTCCACAAAAATGGATACTTAATAGACAAATTTCCATTATTACGATACTGAGAATCCCAGATTTATAATTCCTGTTGATCATCAACACCGCTGGTCACTTAATGTTTGGCCGGAATTTTGGGAAAGAATTATAGGACCATTTTTTTGAAAACACGGTCAATGGAGATTCATTTTAAACTTTTGCGCAACGAATTTGAAACTTTATTGAAGATTTACCTTTACAAACCCTTAGAGAAATGTGGCTGCAATTAGATGGGCCTCCGCATTTTAGCAGAAACGTTAGAAATTATTTAAATATCCGTTTCAAAACAAATGGATTAAGAAGGGCCGATCTCCTGGCCTGAAGATCGCCTGACTTGACAAAGCTGGACTTTTTCTTTGGGGTTGGATTAAAGAAAAGTCTATCAAACTCCAACGACTGTAGATGATATGAAGGCAAGAATTAGAGACGTCATTCAAAATATAAATGTTCCAGTTACGAAAAGTAAATTTGTCGTTTATTCAAAGACTTCATTTTGCAAACAAAATGGTGTCACATTGAACATTTATTATAATTTTAAGTGTTTGTATTTCAGTGAATATGTTTTTTAGTTTCTTATGTATTCTTAGCTTGCTTTGAGCGACTAATATTACTCTTCTTCAGTGTTATCAACGAAAAAATTGAACAAACTTAAATATCTCCGAAACTATTAGAGATAGGTATAGAACATATTTAATAGAAATGAAAGCCGATTAATAGACGAAGACAAGGCATTAAAAAATATAAGGGTGCCATTTAAAAAAGGAAGATATAGCATTTTCAAATTTATGTTATTCAATTAATTTTTGTGATCACTCTGTATATTGAAACCAATTTTGACAATAGATTAAAGTAAGCTCATGTATGAATAAATTCTATACCAAAGGTTATTTTTTTATCTTTAAAAATAACTGAGATACGCCTTCTTGAATTACTACATAAAATGTCAGTTTTAGTTAGCTTTGCAAATATCTCAAAACTGTAAGATTTAGCTTGTAAGTAATTCTTATAAAAAAGATGTAAAATTATAAGGAGAATCGAAAAATAAAATAATATATAGGGTGTTCTATTTAAAAATCAAAAGTTCTATATTGTACCGCTTTTATATTACACCCTGTAGAAACCAAACCATTTTTAGATTATGCAGCTTATAAAAATAGACAACTTTCGTATTTAAACTTATCTTCTAAGTTTAATGGCTAAGGAGCCATGACCGAATACGCACTATTGGGACACCCTATATATAATATATATATATATATATATATATATATATATATATATATATTTTAATCTAAAAATATGTTGATAATTAACTGAAAGAATCAAAATAATTGCTTCATGTTCAACCTGCAGAAATTGCTGTTAGATATTATTCAATCTCAAAAGTAGTAATACAAGAGATTTCTATGGTGTATCCACCAAAGTGATTAAATTTAATGGTAGCATGTTAGTAAAACCTTTACTAAGTTAATCAACTTATCGTTTGATTTTTCCTGATGAGCTTAAGATAGCTAGAGTCTTCCCACTTCATAAAAAGGAGATATTAATGATCCTAAACCAAATTTTAAAATTTTAACGTGGATATACAATCAAATAGCAGGTTTCTTTTGAATTTAATACATTATTCTTAAACAACAATTTGATTTCGCAAAGGACAAAATACTTCAGATGCAGTAGCAATTTTATTAACTATACCTAGATTGTTTTGAGAAAGGTGAATATTCTATAGCCTTGTTCTTAGATTTTGCTCGAGCTTTTGATAGTGTGTCGCATGAGATTCTTGTTCAGAAATTAAGACAAATTTATAATTTTGGTAATTTTAGCTGCAAATTAATTTATTCTTACTTAAAAACAGACGCCAAGTCGTAACAGTGAATGATAAAACATCAAAGTCTCGTTTATTGACTTTGGGAGTTCCAGGATCAATACTAGACCACTTTTTTAATATTTATTAACGATTTACCGCCTCATTTGTCTAATTAAATTGTCTTCATGCAGACGACACAACATTAATTATTAGTGATAGTGATCCTTCTAAAGTTTTAATCAAGGCCCAAAATGTTTAATCGCAGAACAGTGTCCAAAATAATTTTAATTTAAATAAAAAAAACCATTCAAATGATGAGCACCTTGAAACCTCATTACTATAAAACGTGCAATTTTTCAAATTAGATCCAAAACTTAGTTTTTCAGAACATTAAGTCTTTAGCCAAATTATTATGTTCTAATATATATCTATGGCCTTGCAGATAGTATTTCAAAAATATGCTAAAATGGCTTATTTCTCATTTATTCACTGCCATCTGTGTTACTAACATAGTTTGGGGTAATTGCTCTCAAGTCGCGAATTTTCGCCTTAACGTCGCGCTGTTCGAGTACTAATTGGTATACAAGATTGCAATCTTTTAAAATTTCATATTTTAACCCTAGTATTTTATTCTAAACTGATACTTTATGCTAAAGCTCATTCTGATATTTATTCAACTAGTCCACCAATAAGAAACAGTAGTGAATAAGAAACTTTATAGACACAAAAACACATAATAGTTTTATTAATTTATCTGTGAAATATTTTAATTTATTACCATAAAATTAGGAACTTAGATTTTGGATTGCTAAAACGGAAAATTAAGTTCTTTTTATTAAATAAATTTTATAGTATTCAAGAATTTGAATCTTGTAATAAGACTTTTAAAGTGTTTTTTTTCTAAATTACAGAATAAAAATATTTATTATTATTATTATAATATATATATATATATATATATATATATATATAATATCTAAGAATTTATGACTTTCTGAAGATTAACTTTGTAGTAATGTTATATGTATGCAATCCATCACTGTTTTAAAAAAATAATAAACACGTTTTATTTTTTTTAAATTAAATTACCTAGAACACAAAATGGATTTTGTTATTCATTTAAAGAAACGCCAATGATTGATGACAAATATTTTCAACATCAAAAATGAGAATATTTGATTTTTGTTGACAACGTAAGTAAAACAAAAATGCAAATACTTTTTTAACAGCATTCTTATAGATAAAATTTGGGAAAACGCAGTATTGAATAAAATAGCAAATGAAAGAAGGAACACGAAATTCCAGTGCATGAGTTCTGAACAACATTTTTTAATTTTCATAAAGTAGAAAACTATCATAAAATGTTTTTGGCAATCTTAATGACAAATCAACTGTAAATACAAACAAAATTATTTATTCCAATATGAGGCCTGCAGTGAATTATCTTTATCGAACTCATTAATTTATTTTCGGCCCAATCCGGCAAAAATTTTTCTTGAACAGATTCACTAAAAGTAATTCTTGCTGCCTAAATGAGGTTATTGTAAAATTACGGGTTAACAGACGTCAAAAGTTTGACAAAACAAATTTAAATCTACTACGATCTCTACTTTATAAATGACTTCGATTACAACAGAATTATGGTATCAAAACTAAAAAAAATCAAATTGTAATAATCTTAAGAAATAAGCACAATGTTATTTTGGTTACATTTATAAGTGTTTTAGGTTGGGAATATTCATTCAGTTATTCTTAAATACGATAAAAGTGGAAAATAATTTTGACAATTTTAAAAAATGTTATTTTATTTGATTTAAGCAACAAAAAGCGCTGTATATTCCTTGTCACGCTATAACGCAATGTTCCTTCAAATAAATTAACATTAAAAATGAGCGAATAGAACTCGATAAACAAACATTGAACGTAATGTAAAATGGTCTAATTTTATATGATGAATGTTTACATTATGAACTGGTACACAAGTATTATTTATATATTAAATAAATAAGAACATGTTTAACAAACTCGGTTAACTTAGCAAATCTTTCAAGCATAAATAATCCTTATCTTCATGACGGATGATCTAATGGCAGAATTGCCATGATTTGTTTTTCTAATTCATTCTTTATTTTTGTGTGGAAAATTCATAACCTTTGATTTTGTTAAAATTAATCGTTTTTGAATAGTCTGATCTTAAATGAAACGTGAACTAATTTTAATTAAACCACGTTTCAAAAATTAGACATCGCTAAAAAGTCTGTTAATTTGAGTAACTAATATTGTTTGAGAAATAATGCGCATTTAAGAAAATTGGTTTTACTGCAAACAAAGTATTAAATATCTATTAAACGGTTTTTAAGGTCAGATTAATGTCGAAAATAAAATTGCCAGAATTTAGATGTTTTATAAGAAGTCTGGTCACCCAATTATTTTTCATAAATTAAGCGCTTAATATCTACATTCTTATGTCATTATTTCCATTTTACGAGCTTGACCTGAAAAAGGTTGCTGAATTTAGCAACACCTGTATACGCAATACATAAGCTCATATTTGGTATACATATTTTCAACTTGCGAGTTTCCTAATCAAAGATTAACTTTAACCTGGGATTAAACAGCGCATACGTTGTATGAACCATAAATAAATCACAATTAACTAACCTCCTAATTTAGACGAGTTTCGCGACAGTAAAATTTTTCTGTAATCGTGATAACGCAGCCTCATTCTGTCTAGAAAATGAAAATGAAAAGGAAAACTAAAATGGTAAACCAGGATCCTCTCAATGGATTGTGTTGGATCCTAGGTTACAGTAGATTTTTTTTTCATCTGACGCCAAAATTTTACTGTCGAGATACTGTTATTTTATAAGGTTAGAAATTAAGTTTCAGATTGGTGTATAGTATTGATATTATTTTAGAGTGTTTTATATTGACAGCTTTTTAGATGATTCAGCAAAGAATATATTGGTGACTGTAGTATGCCAATTCTTTATCATTAACTTTTTTTACAAAATTTAGAAGTTATGTAATTGTATTGTACATTTATATTATGAAATGAAACGTGCTGAAAATATCTCAATAAAGGAAGATTATTCACTTTAGGGCTTGTTTCTCAATATGCGTCTGCTATTAAAACTAAATACAGATGCAGGCAACAAAATAAAAGCTGCCGCATGAGAGAAAGTACCTGCATTGACAAACCAAAGCAGTGAAATTTATAGAAAACACACTGAAAACAGGGACAACAATTAAAAAATCAAGAGGTATTCTAAAATTAAAAACATGCTGCTGGTATTGGTGGTGGACCTTCCATTAATGTTGAGGTTAGTAGTCGATAAGACTATTAAAGATATTTTAGGGTAACAGATGACTGGCGAAGTTTCACGCTTTACGATGATGAGCCATGGAAACAGTTAAGATAAGTGGTTAGAGATACTTAACCGTCGGAATCCACACTGTTTGGCGGTTATGTAATGTTAAGTCTAACGTAATCGTAGATTAACTTTTTTTTACATAATTCGATTAGCAGTAACCTACGTTAATGAGATGGTACAACGCACATTTTGTGAATGGATTTACGCGTTTCACTATGGTTGAAACATTTTACGAATTCAATAAGCTTAAAATATATAGGTGTTTCATTAAAAGAAATATAATTAGGATATCGAAAAGAGAAACATATTTTTAAACCAATTACACGTCAAAATCTGCAAAAGTATTTACATTTTGATAGCTTTTAATGTGACTGACATACAAGAGGAGTGTCTAATTTGAAAAATCAGCTTATGCTTCAAAAACGAAGTATTAAGACCATTATGCAAACGACGTCGTTGTTTGATAAAATATTGTGAAACAACACTGAATTCAACACGAAGTAGAAATTGAAGTAAATAAAATAATTTTAATGACAATTTGATAATTATAACCTCTTTAAAATACGTTCATAACGAAAATAGGCAACATCGTAAAAAGAAAAACAATAAATGTCAGAGAGACGTTTAACATGTGAGAAAGAGGTTAACTCATTTTCTTCTTTAATCAACTTTAATGCATTTTTTCGTACTAAAACACTTTATAAGGAAAAGCTTGAAATTAAATAATCTTTAAAACTATATCTTCAGATTTTCTTACAAAGTTAATCTTATTCAGATACTGAGAAAATTGAACCATATTATGAATTGTTGCCGAAATTACGTTGCATAAATTGTACTCAACAATTAATCCATAATTTAAGACCTGTACCTAAGAATCTTTATAACTTTGAAATATGGAGTGCTCAGAAATATTTGGGAAGAACCAAACTGACATAATAAATTATTCAGCTGGATTTTCAATCTAAAACTCAGAAACGAAATGAAAATAAAATTTCAGTACGTATTATGTTCTGAATTTGTGGATACTAACAACACACAGACATTCCGAAAACAGACACACACACACACACACACACACACACACACACACACACACACACACACACACAAAAACACACACACACACACACACACACACACAACACAACAGACGCAGACGCAGACGGAGCAGACGCATACACAGACGCAGATGAGACGCAGACAATGCAGTGACGCACAGACGCAGACGCACGCAGACGCAGACGCAGACGCAGACGCAGACGCAGACGCAGACGCAGACGCAGACGCAGAACGCAGACGCAGACGCAGACGCAGACGAGACGCAGAGCAGACGACAGACGCAGACGCAGAGGCAGACGCAGACGCAGGTGTGGCCATAGACGCACACGACAAACGCACAGCACATACACACAACACCAGTAAGCGCACGCACACGACACGCACACGCATACCAACGCACACGCACACGCACACGCACACGCACACGCACACGCACACGCACAAACCCTATACACACACACACACACACACACACACACACACACACACCACACACACACACACACACACACACACACACACACACAAACACACACACACACACACACACACACACAGACATCATGTTATCTTGGGAAGCTTTGTCAAACATTGTAAAATGAGAAGTCGATTTAACAATACTGAAAAGTAGTAGGTTTATTTTCGTGATTATGTAGTGGTGCTTTGTAACGCAGTAATTAATCCATTATTTAGGAAAAATGTTTCTCAGTTTGTAATTTTTAATAACAAAGAAGTAAGTTAATTAAATCACTAACTAGATAGTTGTTAAGTTAGTTGGTTTTATAATGCAATGCATGCCGCCCGAAATTCGTTGAAGCAAATGAAGCAGTATCGTGCCTACCGTCGAAACTGGTGAAAAGTATTTGCTGTGTATGAACATTATTCACTGATGAAAAGAATGAACATTTATTCAAAATGTACTTCTTGGTACTTTTAACAATAAAAAGACATAAATGGAAATTTCACAATCTTCTTTAATCAACTTTAATGCATTTTGGGTTGTAAAAACACTTTATAAGGAAAAGCTATGGAAATTAAATAATCTTTAAAACTATATCTTCAGATTTTCTAAAGTTAATCTTTATTCAGATACTGAAAATTGAACCATATTATGAATTGGCCAAATTACGCCTTGCATAAAAAATTGTACCAACAATTAATCCATATGTTTAAGACCTGTAAAAATCTTTATAACTTGAAAGGAGTGTCTCAGAAAGGAAGAACCAAAACGAAAAACCATTCCACTCAACAACAACCCAGAAACGAAATGAAACTTAATACGAATGTTCAATTTCGTATACTAAATTACAAGACATTCAACACGGACAAACAGACACACCAACACACACAACACACACACCACACCACACACACACACACACACACACACACACACACACAACAGCAGACGCAGACGCACGACGCAGCGCAGACGTACACAGACGCAGACCAATGCAGACGAGTTTGAAGACGCAGAACGCAACGTAAACGCATGACGCAGACGCAGAGCAGAGCAGACGCAGACGCAGACGCAGACGCAGACGCAGAAGACGAGACGCAGACGCAGACGCAGATGCAGACGCAGACAGAACGCAGACGCAGTGAGAGCAGAGCAGTGTTAGAACGCACACACAATAAACACAGCAAAAATTAGGCAGCACAGCACCACGCACCAAATGACACACACACACACACACACACGCACACACACACACACACACACACACACACACACACACACCACACACACACACACATCGAATTGCAACATTGTATAAATCGATTTAACAAGTGAAAGTAGGATTTAATGGTGCCTTAACCATATTAATAATTAGGAGTTGATTTAACAATGAATGAAAATATCAGATAGTTTATTTAGTTGTTTTATTGAATAGAATGGGCAATGAAGCGATTGGTAAAGAAAAGTAATGAACTTTATTACTATGAAGAATCATTTTTGATGTAATTTTTATACAAGGTGCAAAAGACATAAAGGAAATTGATAACAGTGTGCGTTTTAATCACATGAATTTTAACATGGAATGTTGGTCAATTTAAAGTTCGTGTTTTACTGAAATTTATTAAAAGTAAAGAATTTCAACAGTTTGAATGTTTTTAATGGTGAGTGTTTGGAATAAAGGAAATTTAAATGTTGGTTGTTGTACGTTGTGTGTTGTTGTTTTGTGGGTGTGTGGTGTGTGATGTATTTTGTGTGTTGTTTTGTGTGTGCGTTTGTGTCGTGTGCGTGTGTGTGGTTGTGGTGTCGTTGCGTTGCTGTGTTTGTTTTGTGTGTGTGTTGTTTGTGTGGTTGTTGTGTGTTGTCGTGTGTGTTTGTTGGTGTGTGTGTGCGTGTGCGTTGTGCGTGTGCGTGCGTTGTGGTGTGTGCGTGTGCGTGTGTGTGTGTGTGTGGTGTGTGTTTTGTGTTTGTGTGTGTTGGTGTGTGTGCGTGGTGTGCGTGTGCTGTGTGCGTGTGATGTGTTTTGTGTGTGTGTGTGTGTGTGTGTGTGTGTGTGTGTGTGTGTGTGTGTGTGGTGTGCGTGTGGAGTACGTGGTGTGTTGTGCGTGTGTGTTTGTGTGTGTGTGTGTGTGTGTGTTTGTGTTGTGTGTGTGTGTGTGTGTGTGTGTGTGTGTGTGTGTGTGTGTGTGTCTGAGTCGATTAAATATGTTCTATGCAATTTTTTCAGTTTTTCTTGATTATCTAAATAACGATTAATTTTGTAAGAAAAAGTGAAGATGTATATTTTAATTTTAAAGAAAATTTAACTTTATATAACTTTTCTTTCTAAAGTTTCTTAATATGACGCAAATAAAGTTAAAAATTAATTAAATATGAATGAAAATGGTTGTGTTACTGATATGTTGTAAAAGCGGCGGCTTTGGAATTTTTAAGAATGTATTTATGTCCATTAAACTCTTTCATGAAGTTTTAAACGTCTGTTTGACGTAGATTATTATTTTCGTTTGCATAATGTTGCCTTTTTTCGTAATAAACTTATTATAAAAGAGGGCATAATTATCCTATAAAATTTGTTATTAAAATTATTTCATTTTTAGTTTGCATTTTGTAGATTGGAAAGTCTTGTGTTGATACTTTGTCGTTACAGTTGTGTTACATGAGTATGTCAGTTGTTACATTTTCATCTTCGAGTCGAAATGAAAACTTTGTAAAACCAGGTAAATCCATTTTTAGCCAAATTGACTTTCACATACATTCATTGTGAGATGGATGCGAATAGTAAGTATTATTTATATGTATATATATATATATATATATATATATATATAAATAAATATATATATATATATATATATATATATATATATAAAATATTAATATATATATATATATATATATATATATATATATATATTCTAGAGTTTCACTTGCCTGGTCTAGTATTGGTAAATATAATCAAGTAAATCCAGGGAGATACCTGGCTTTGCACTGAACTGAATTTGTCATGGTAGGGAATTTGTTTGATTTGTCTCAAATCGTCGTGTAGCATGCAAGTTTAGTATGCATATTACATCATTATTGGAATTTCACTATCTAGGATGGTACTTCACGCGCTAAAATGTCGGCGTCAAAAGAAGAACTTTTTCAATCGTCCTCGGCCAAAAAAGTGTTAAAGAAAAAAAATACTACTACAAACGCATTCGTTGTCCCAAGAGGTGGGAAAAAAACTTTAGGAAAAAGTAAAAGAGCACAAGAAGAAATGTATACGTAGGTTTAATATTTCAACCGTGTTAACATCTGATATTGTAAATATCAGAACCACAACAAAAAGTTGTTTATTTACTATTATTATAGAGCTGCCAAAGGAACCCTAGTCTGGCCAGACATATGGGAATTAAATGTAATGCCGCTTAAAAGGTTGTAAGTTAATTGGCTATGATAAAGTTCAAAAAAATTTTGCCACTATCACAGATGATACAACCCTATCCTTTGCCTGTTAACGAGAAAAAAAGCTACTGATGTGGAAGCTCTGTTATTAAAATACGTACCAGCCGCCGATCTATGTACTATCGAATGATCTTCGGAGAATCCGAAAATATTGAGGTTCCAGAAGAACTTAACAATCGAGTGTAACTGTGGAGGATGTTAATCACTCGGATTCTTCATCTATGTAAGACAATCGATTTATAGTTTAGTTCGTATGTTTACTATGTGTTTATTTCATTACTTTTTTCCTAATAAAACTTTTTATAGATTGATTACGCTTTTTTTTCAATATGTTTGGGACAAAAACCAGGTAAGCTCAAATTTTCAAAATTAAAAAAAGCAATAATTTCGTTAATTTTTCTAGGTTCCACATTTATGGAAAATTTGTCCCTTTTTCACTTTTCTTACATGAAACAAAAAGTTTTTTTCGATTCCCCACAACTTTTTATAACGCGCCTTAACTGGCTTTTGCACCAACCTCTTCAAATATTTTCGGATTTGCTTTAGAATAAATTGAACGTTAGATTAACTATAACCTCGACTTTGGCAATTTGATAGTTGAATTAAAACATGTCAGAACCACAAACATAAATACCTGCGTTTTTTGGTTTTTTGGCGAAATCAATTTCAAGGATTTGAAAACGTGATACTCTTAATACATGTATTCTTTACATGTTTTAAAATTTGTGTTTATAACGAATATCGTAATCCGTTTTGTGTATTTTTTGTGGTATTTTAGAATGCCAATATCATAATTATTTTTTAACTCGAAACCGAACAAAATGTAGTATCGAATTATTCAAGCTTGTTCCCAAAAGTGTTTTGGTTAAGGTTTATCTAGCATTAAAAATATGCCTTCATTGTAGACATTTAAAATATTTTCCTTGTAGTAAATAAAAATGTAATTTGTGGTTAAATATACTGAGTTAATGTTTGCGGATTAACTTAAGGGTATTGTTTTCTTGCAATTAAATGTATTTACTACTTACTCGACAGCTTTTACTGTAGCTTGAGCGATATTATGGATTTCAACGTTTTTGTAATTTTGAACAACATGAACAGCCCTTTTCCTTCGCCAATAGTCAAACTAGGTATTTTAATCGGTTCAATGGTATCCAGCTTAAAATCTGGCAACCCTGTTAAAATACAGCAATCATTAATAAAAAAGTTATTTAATGCAGTTTATATTACCTTTCGACATAACTGTTAAGGCATCCTGAACAGCTGATTTTAAACAATCGTTAATTTTAGGATTAGTACGTTTACATATCGGAAAATCGGAGGCTAATGAAAGAATTATTATAGTTAAAAATATTTACGAGAAATGGGTAAACTTACGAAGTGACAGGGCTGATGCATTATATAATACTGTCAGGAAAAAGAACAACACTAAGAAATTCATTTTGACTTTATGATTTCAGTCGACCAATTGGACTTCTTATATACGAAGAATGTAATGAGCGTTTCCCCTTGTAAACACATTTTTGTTTTCTTTATATCACAATTAAATTTAACACGTCTGTAACAGAATTAATCTTGAAATGAAGGTTAGCAAGTACAATAATTTTTAATATGTGTTTTTGTGACAGTTTTTATTAACAAAAATGTTCAATTTGTATGAAGAAGATACAAACTTCCTTAACACTTAACGCAGATTTGGATTTAGATTATTTTGCATTTTGACATTAATTAGGGGATAGTAAAGCCGTTGTAAGTGCCCATTGTAAACATGAATTAAACAAAAATATTTTTACCACAAAAACCTTGAAATTAAACCTGTATTACCATCAATTATTTTTTACTCGAAATTGGCAAATCACTGCTTGGTTGTAATTAACTAATCAAACATGTACCTACCTTGAGATCAATTAGTTGTGGTTAAAAATACCCAATTTAAATTTTTTGAGTCTGTATGCTAATGTTAATGAAATAATTCAACAACTTCTTGAAATATTACGCAGCTCAAATATGAATAAAATAAGATTAGAGAGATGTGATTTATGTTAAGATCACTATGGAAGTGTGTGTCAATCTTAGAATATACATCTAAGGTGTCGACATACTGGAAAGTTCAAACAGAAGAAAATAAAAATAAAAAATGTAATGAATAATGAAATTTACAATTATTTATTTTATTTAACCCTACTTATTATATGTGTAACAAAATAAATTTTTCAATAAATCGACAATTCCAAATATTATTTAATACCGTACCCGTTTCAATACCTTATAAATACTTTATGATTTGTTACCATGACCACTTGTGACTTTACTTCTACACTTTCTCTTCATAAAGATATATCAGGCAGCTTCTTTCAATAAGTCGGTATCATGTAAGGAGTTGGACGTTCCAATAAAAGTTGCCGTGAAAAAAAAAATGTCACTTGTCATAAATATTTTTGTAATTAGTGATTATTCCTGTACTGACGTGTTTATTTTTCTTTTAATAAAAATAATTAAAACCAACTTCCTGGTGTTTGAAAAGCTTCATTAAACAATTGATTATGGGCCCAGACACCCTACAATAACAGGAAGCTTGGAACGTACAATACAAGTTAAAATCAGTTTCGGGTGTAAAAAACCGATTCTGAGAACACACGAGAAAGTATGAAGTGGCGTGGGCTAATCTAGTGTCGAAATTTAATGGTGATAACTGGCAAGCATGGAAATTCGAAACTCAAGTCATCTTGAAAGGACGTGGACTGTTTGAAATTGTGTCTGGAGTTTCAGTGAAACCAGAGGATGAAGCAGGCAAGTCAAATTGGATTAAACAAGATGCTAGAGCTCTAGAAATTATCGTCACAAGAATTGAGCATGGACCGTTCACACACATTCTATCTTGTGAGACCTCATATAAGATGTGGAACAAATTAAAAATAGTCTATGACAAGGAGTTGGTGGTTAGTGTCCATCTTCTTCAACAAAAGTTTTTCATAACAGATTTTGGTCAAGGACCTATGTCATCTTTTTTATCTAAAATTGGAGAGATCCGGTCAAAGTTGAAGCAAGTTGGAGAGGAAATCTCTGATAATATGACTATTACAAAGATACTGATGTCTCTGCCAGAACAGTACAAGCACTTTAGGTCAGCTTGGGAGTCAGCTTCTGTAGAAAAACACACTCGCAACGAGTTGACGTCATGTTTATTGCTTGAAGAAGAAAGGTCTAGTACTGATGAAGTGGTAGCAGCTTTGGTATCCAAAGTCAACGTAGGGCAGTGCGCAGCTTGTGGGAAATCTGGACATGCAAGTAAAGACTGCTACAAAAACAAGAAATGTGATATTTGCAAAAAGAAAGGGCACATTGCCAAATACTTTTTCTTCAACAAGAAAAATAAACAAAAGAAGCAGAAGGAGACTGAGAAGCCAGGAGATTTTACCGCATTAGTTGCTAGTGCTTATCAGCAGTTGACTGATTCTTGGTTTATGGACGCCGTATGGTGCGGTTAGGTGATGGTGCCAAAGTAAAAGTTATGGGCGAAGGCAACCTCTGGCTGAAGGCTTTCAACGAAGAGACATGGAACATGGTGCAGCTACAAAATGTTCTCCATGTTCCAGATTTAAAAGTGAACCTATTCTCTGTTATTAGTGCCTTGGACAAAAACTTATGCATGGTGTCAAACAATAACATTTGCAAGTTTTAAAAAAAACGAATCAACAGTTGCAATTGCAAAGCGTGAAGACATAATGTTCAAAATGTGTTTTTCTGAGACCAAGGAGAAAATGGGTTTAGCCTTAACCAGCGTCAGCTCAACGACCCCAACAGGTAATTACTGCAAGAATGATTGTGACTTGTATGAGTTCCACAAGAAGTTTGCTCATCAACATTTTGCACATGTGAAAAATATTCTTTCACAGAATAATATAAATGTAAAATGTTTGAAAAATCATTTCTGTGTTGCATGAATTGAAGGAAAACAATGTAAAAAACCACACACAATAAGCATTACAACAGATTTATGTGGACCAATTGAGGAAACATCTCTTGGAGGCTCAAAGTATTTTTTACCACTTAAAGATGATTTTTCACATTATAGAACTGTCTATGTTTTGAAAGAAAAAAACCAGGTATTTTCAAAATTAAAAATATTTCTTGCATTATTGAAAAACCAAGGAATAAATGTCAAAGTGATTAGGACAGACAATGGGACTGAATTTGTAAATAAGGCTGTAGAGACTTTATTAAATGAAAATGGAATTGTTCATCAAACTACAGTAGCTTATACTCCTGCACAAAATGGAAAAGTGGAGAGAGAGATGAGAACAGTAATGGAGGCTGCAAGATCAATGTTAAGGGAAAAGAACTTAAAGAAACATTTATGGGCCGAAGCTGTTAACATGGCTGTATACGTGTTAAACAGAACAGGAACCAGTTCTCTTCCAAAACAAACTCCATTTAATATCTGGCATAATAAGACATTTGATGTCATGCTATTAAAATCATCATTTGGTGCAGAAGTATGGACTCATGTTCCCAAACAACGCAGATTGAAATTGGACAGCAAAAGTTGCAAAGGGTACTTTGTTGGCTATGGAGAAACCACAAAGGGATTTAGGATTTATTATCCAGATAAAGAAATCTGTTCAGTAGAGCGTGAAGTATTTTTTGTACCACACAGAGACAATTCACTTCCTAGTCAAGAATGTCAAATCATGGAAAACTTGACAGATTTTGAGCCAGATTTCATAGAAGATAATCAAGAACCTATGGAAGAGCTACAAAATGAAGTACAGCAGGAAAGTATCCAGGATGAGATAGAGGAACGCGTAACAGATAACAGTATTACTACTGAGGGGACCACAGAAAGTAACCAGATCAACAGGAGACCAACTCGTCAAACCAAGCCACCAGCAAAATTAACAGAGGATTATTACTGTTACCTGGCATTTGCTGAGGGTGAGCCAACCACACTTCAGGAAGCACTATCATCACAAAAAACTCCAAGATGGATTCAAGCCATGGAAACGGAGATCTCAGAAATTTAGGGGTCTTATGGGTTTAATTTAAACTAAAATCAGAATACCAGTTTTGTTTGTAAAATACTTTTATTGAGGGAGGGTGTTGGATGTTCCAATAAAAGTTGTCGTGAAAAAAAATGTCACTTGTCATAATTATTATTGTAATTAGTGATTATTCCTGTACTGACGTGTTTATTTTTCTTTTAATAAAGATAATTAAAACCAACTACCTGGTGTTTGAAAAACTTCATTAAACAATTTTGAGTTTGGTATAAGTTTGTGTTTCAAATTAGTTAAAAATTAATGCAGACTCGCTTGCTAAAATGGCACCTGTTATCTCTCAAATTTTAAATGTTTTCAAAAATGTGTCAAATATGTCATTATTCGGGGCAAAAAAACATTAGATGAAACTCGTTTCTAATGCAATGTTATGTCCATGTACAAAGTCTGAGGCTTCTTAACTCTATTTTTTAAATTTTTGCATTCGTTACTTCGTTTTTTGCAAATAGAAAAACTAGTACTAGAAAATTTTAGCATAAATTATGCAAAATTAATATAAATTTTCCACTTTTACAAATAAACATTATTACAGTGCTTTAATTAACAACATACTAGTTTCTTTCAAGACATTAAAAATACGCACTACATACCGAATTATGCGGTATTTTAAATAGTAAGTTGTGCAAAATAATATAGGCGGATCTGACAAATCAAAATTACGTCTGATCAGAAATCTGTCATTATTACGATATTTTGTTATAGAAACAGAATCTA
>JARFJB010000241.1:0-10000 GCA_036346205.1 Vesta saturnalis
AAATTTGTAACGTAACATGCACTAAAATTTAAAAAATAATTGCTTTACTTTGATGTAGAAATGTATACATGAGTAAGTCAGACTTCCAGATGTTTTCAATTTCTTCCTTAACGTAGATCATTTTACTTTTCTAGCGCAAATTGAACTATTTCTGACATTTTTTTAGCTGTAGTAAATTCTTTTGGATAATGAGAATAATTCACGAGAAATAATAAAAATATAAAAAAAAATTTACATTTATTTTTTACAATGAAAAGATAACTGTACAATAAATTCCACAAAAAAAAACATATTAAACACATCACACATCCATCCCTTCCAACGTACGCAATATATTTTCAGTCTTACTATATTTTGCCACACTCTAAATATTGATTAGCCTCCACCAGTTCTTCATTCTGTCTTTCCACTCGCCCCATCCCCACCACCTCACTATTAATATAGTCACTGTGAAGCTTTCGTAACCACCTGCTCATCATACTGCTGCGAGAGGTGCCTTTCTATAAGAGCCAAATTTTTTCCTCCATATTGTAGATTTCGCAACGGTGGTGGTTGTGGGGGTGTTGCTATAACCGTGGTTGCTGGCGTTATTCTGAAAAGATGAATAATTTTATTTGTACTATAAAGTCTCCATGAATTAATAAAAGGAAACTATAATATTAATTAAAATTATACATTCCTCTCGAAATACTTTGAAAATGCATCCTCTACATCACCATCCCTTATGGAGATAATGGGGATGATCTCTTCAAAGGGTGCTGATTGTGCGCTGTTACTTGATGGGCGCACCAAAACATCATTCAAAATACAAGGTTTTGCCTGCCTCTTTAGTGAAACTTTAGATTGTTTGCTGGACGAAGCCATTACTAATGGTGAGTAATTAATGAGTATTCAATTAAAACTTTAACATTATATACACATAGATCTGTTAACGTTAACGAAATTGATAACAAATGGAAGTGGTTAGTACAATGAACTGATCTGGTAAGCAAAGGTGACGAACTCTAATGAACGCAGCATAATCTAGACATAAGAAGGCATTTCGCATTCTGTCAGCAAGGTTAAGTTAATGCATATTTTTAGTAAACGCCACAAAGTGCAATGTATCACCTCTGCAAGCAAAGGTGATGCAGCATAAGCCATGAGAACAGTATTGAAGTCAAGGTTAATAGATGTTCCCAGTAAACGCTACAAAATGCAATCTATGCATCTGTATATGAACACTGAAGCTCTTGCAACAAGTTATAAGCAGTTTTGACCTTGAATACTGGGTTTATATTACTATATAAGCAGATAAAGACTAGTTTTATACCAGTCAGTATATTTCACTCCCGACTGGGATTGCAATTGTATACCTAAAGTGCTTCTATAGTTACTTAAATTATTAATTTTTACATATCAGTTATATAAATGTAATATTTGTTTGTTGGATACAGTTTTGAAGGTAACTATGAGTAAGGGTATACCCAGTAGTAGTGATATTGTTAATTTAACAAGAAGTATTATTCCATTGCTGAAAACCAAAAATGAATTTGTAAAACACATCCGTATAATTAACACTAATATTAAGCTATTGCAAGATATAATTCAAAATAAAATTTATTTAGAGACATGCGAAAATTTGTTTAAACTCGAAAGTGATTTATCATTGCTAAAGTGTTATCTTATAAGAGTTAAATAGTTAAAGAACGCTTCAGAGAAAACAGGTAGTGGAACTGTCAATGTCATTAAAGAGCGTACACGCAAATTAAGTTGGTACTCTCTAGATTCATGTGTTAATGGTAGGTTACCTACAGGAATTATAGTCAATATAGCAAACACCCTCTTATTTTTTACTAAATGCATACAATAGTTTTGCATGAAAGGTTTAATTAATGCTAAGGCAATCGATGCTAAAGGTGAATGTCCTTTTAGTCTGCAATTTTGTCCAACCTCAAAATCACGTTATCGAGTTGAAGACATTTACCATAAAAAATTATGCCATCAATATTGCGACCAATTTACGTAAGTGGTATAATGAAAACGTTTATTATAAATTACAGAAAAAAGTAGAGGAGTTTTCCGAAAGGGATTCCGGTTGGGCATTACATGAAGTATAACATTTAAAGGTGAATATTAATAGCTGTCCCATTTAGAGGTGGCCTTTCAACTTTCGTTAAAGTTCCCTACTTTATAGCAGTAAAGCATGATGTAGTAAATGTTAAATGTGACGTTGGGTATTGCTTCCTGTGGGTCGTTGTATTGGCACTATATCCCGTACAACATCATTCAGATAGAGTTTACAGTTATCCTCATTTTAAGGATGTTTTCAATTATGATTCAATTTGCTTCCCCATTAAACTAGATGATGTAAAAAAATTTGAACAGTTAAACAACCTCTCCATTCGTTTGTTTTGCTTTCAGGGGAAAGTTATATTACCATTTGTATCAAGTGAAAATCAAAATAGTGGGAGGGAACCCATAAATTTTTTAGTACTTTATGCTAATTATCAAGCTGTGGGTAGTACAAAAAATAATACTGTTTATCATTTCATGTGGACTAAAAATATGTCGGCTCTTTTTCTAAACAACTATCGAATAAGGAGCACAAGAAATTCATTTGTTATCGATGTTTGAACCATTTTTGTTCGGATCACGTTCTACAAAAACACATCACTCACTGTCATCAACTTAATCCATGCTGTCAAGCTACCCACTGAAGCAGAAAAGTTTCTGCAGTTCAAAAATTTCGCATTCCAGGAAAAGGTGCCGTTTGTAATTTATGCAGATTTAGAAAGTATTTTGGAAAATTATTAATTTAAAATACATAAATAAAAGTTTACTCAAATTCAAACACTGTCTTTCTAGATACAACTGACAGTTCAATGATGCAAATTTTGTCTTTATGTATGTAGAACTGATGTAAATTCTAAATATAATATATTTACCTTTGAACTTATCCGTTCATAACAAAAACTTATAATAATTTAATATTAGTCAAGTTGCTTTGGTATGTGTGGATCCTTGCGATATGAGGCTCACATTCCATTAATATAAGTAATTTGACTGTATCCTCATTATATTTAGAATTTACATCAGTTCTACATACATAAAGACAAAATTTGCATCGATTCTTGAACTTGTCGCAGTTGGTACCTACTCTAAAAGTACAGTCGTAGTTCAATTACTATAAATTTTTTTATGATTTAATAAAATTAATAAAATTTTAATTATATTTACCTTTGAACTTATTCGTTCATAACAAAACTTATAATAATTTAATATTAGTCAAGTTGCTTTGGTATGTGAATCCTTGATATTAGGCTACATTCCATTAATATAAGTAATTTGACTGTAATCTCATTATATTTAGAATTTACATCAGTTCTACATACATAAAGACAAAATTTGCATCGATTGCTTGAACCTTGCATTGTACGCAGTACTCTAGCAAAGTACAGGTCGTAGTTCGAATCCTACTCAGTAAATTTTTATTTATGTATTTAATAAAATTAATAATAATTTTTAATTACATATTTACCTTTGAACTTATTCGTTCATAACAAAAACTTATAATAATTTATTTTGGAAAAGTATACAAATTTAACGGACATCGATAATAATACGATATTTTACTCCAAACATACACCTTTCAGCATTGCTTACTACTTGAAGTGTTCATACAATGATTCTTTCACGATTTAGACTTTATAAAAGAAACGATTGCATTCAATGGTTTGTTAAAGAGCTTTAAAGTATTGCACATTTGACTACCGAAATAATCAATAAAATAATTCCTATGGACACTTTAACTCCCAATCAGGTTGAGCACTTGAAAGCACCACGATTTACCACATTTGCCGAAAACCATTTACTGATTATGATATAAAAGTTAGGGATCACAACCATTTTACTGGTGCATTTCGGGGAGCATCACATCAGAATTATAACCTAAACTATAGACTCTCACATTCTGCCAGTCGTGTTTCATAATTTGTCAGCTTATGATAATCATTTCCTCATTAGAGAATTGGCTACTGTTCCCGGTGAGATTTCATTGTTACCCATAAACAAAGAAAGATACATTTCTTTCACGAAAGTAATACAAGGCACTAAAATTAGGTTTAGATTTATTAGTAGCAGTATAGAAAAGTTGTCGGACTACTTGGAAAATAGTAAAAAAATGATTACCCACGCTAATTGTAACAATGCCGAAGAATTTTCGCTACTAGTTCGCAAAGGTGTGTTTCCTTATGAATATCTCGATACTTGGGATAAATCAAGCGAGACCAGACTCCCTCAAGAAGCGTTTTCAGTCATCTCACTAATGAGGAATCAATGATGCGAGTTTTGCATGCAGTTAATGTTTGGAACAGATTTAATATTAAATCGTTAGGGGATTACTCGGATTTGTATCTAAAAACGGACGTTCTGCTGTTAGCAGACATTTTCGAAAACTTTCGGCAAACTTGTTTAAGTACTTACAAACTTAATCCTCTGCACTATTATACAGCCCCCGGTTTGGCATTCGATGCTATCCTTAGAATTACACAAGTACAGTTAGAACTATTTATATGCTAATGTTTATTGAGAGAGGAATTAGAGGCAGTGTGGCTCAATGTTCTAATCGATATGCTAAAGCAAACAATAAGCACATGGGGGAAAAATTTGATCCCACTTTCGAAAGTGTGTATTTAATGTACTACGACGTAAATAATTTATATGGAGCCACTATGTCGGAATTTCTACCATTTGGCAGTTTTTCTTTTGTTGATCATTTTATATAGTCGAGTATGATTTAGACTGTCCCATAGAATTACATGAGGGTCACAGTGATCTACCATTGGCACCCGAACATATGGTACCACCCATATCTGATTCCAAAATTAAAAAAAATATTGCTTACATTGTATCCTAAACATAATTATGTAATTCATTACAGAAATTTAAAAATATATTTAAAATATGGCTTAAAGTTGGTAAAAGTACACCGTATATTACGTTTTAAACAGTCGTGGCTAAAAAATATATCAATTTAAATACACCTGCGCAGCAATCTCAAAATGAATTTGATAAAATTTTATAAATTAATGATTAATAGCGTTTTTGGGAAGCTGATGGAAAATGTACGTAAACATAAGGATATACGTTTAGTAACGAAATGGGAGGTCGCTATGGTGCTCGTGATTACATACAAAACCAAATTTTCATAGTTGTACATATTTGATAATGATATGCTTATCATTCAAATGAATAAGCTAGAAGTATATTTAAATAAACCTATATATGCAGGATTCAGTGTTTTAGACGTTTCAAAAACTTTTTGATGCAATTTTCATTACGGTTACACGCTACCCAAGTTTTATAATAATGCTAAGCTCTTGTACATGGATACGGATAGCCTCATATACGCCTTTTCAGTTCCGGATATCTATGAATGCATTAAAGAGGACATTGATACATTCCATACACCTGATTATAGCCCCAAAAATATCTTTGAATTCTCTTTGGAATTCCATTAGTAAGTAAAAAAGTCTCTGGCTTAATGAAAGATGAAAATCATGGCGCGATTATGTTGGAATTTGTAGGACTTCGTGCAAAAATGTATGGTTACATGGTTGATGAAAAAGTTGTAAAAAAATCAAAGGGTTCTACCCGCGCAAGCGTCAAACAGATTACGATAAATGATTATAAACATGTTTTGTTTGATGGTGACGTAATAAGGCGTTATCAGCATCTCATAAGATCAAAGAAACATAATATGTTTACAATCAAACAGAATAAAGTAGTAATTAATCCTTGTGATGGTAAACTATTAGTAAATTTCAATTTCACTGATACTAGACCTTGGGGATTTAACTTTACATAGCATTTCATTTGTCTTCTGTTTCAGAAAACAATTTTATCATTATGAACAGTCCTGAAGACAAATTGCAGGAAGAGTACAGTAGTGATAAAATCCACAGAAAATACCTGAAACGTTGTTTGATGGGGACATCCTCCCCCGAAAGCTATTTATTTCTACTGAATATATTACAATATATTGTTATTCCTGATGAGTGTTTTTACTGGTATGCTATAAACTCAAAGTGTGCAAATGAAGTTATTAATACATTATTTGATAAAAAAATTAAATCAGACGATACCATTAAAAGTTTTATGAAATTGTGTACCGATAAATGCTACAATTCATTAACTTTTGATAAAGTAGATAGGATCTTAGACGATATGAATGTATTTGGTGACATACCGCTTAAAATGTATCTATACAATTTATTATGGGTTCATGATTCAAAAAATGTTAAATCTGCCTTAGAAAATATTGCTTACAAAGACACTTTATTTATTATAATTGAAAGTATTGAGAAAGCGGCATATTATGCTAACTACAAGTGCCTCGATATTTTGATTGAAATTTAAATTCCTGCTTGGGATGGAGGTGTGGGCCAGATTCGGGGGTATGGCCATCCAGTAATTTAAGTGATTATAGAAGTACTTTGGGTTCACTTTATAAGATAATAAAATTTTAAAAATAAACGTAATATTTATACTTAAAAAATAAAATACTAGTATTTTTTGTGCGTTTTATTTCATCCAAGAGCTACATCCTTTTATACAAACTATATAACTTAATATAAGTAATTTATTTGACAAATTACAGGTTAAATGTTATAAAACAATATCATCCTTATTGATCCATGATCTTTCATCCAATCTCCACCACTTTACGAATAACATATTATTCTTGGAGCGAAGCACCTTTTCTACTAGATACACATCAGGATACTTTGTTTTTTAGTCATTCATGTTCATAAAACCCTCCCAGTACAGGTCATCCAGCATGTACGTAGTGGGGTTAGTAATACAAACTTTCAGAACCTTAAATAGTTTACTAGACCAATTGGATGTGTAGCCTTTGGCGAAAATACTTTTAAATTTACTGATTCGTACTATGTCACCCACATAATATCGATCTCTATCGAATATTTTTATGTGAATGTAATCCTCTAGATTTGTATGATTACCGACATCTTTGGGCTTACGATTGGTATAATACATGGTTATGGTATCAATTGTATCAATCCATTTACCTCGTAGGCTGAATGACTTATATAGATCACCCTTAATGGTTCTGATAACATGTCCCGCAATTACAGCCTTCTTTGTGCTATAGGTGGAGTAATGATTGACTCCATAACGCTGCATTAGTTTAGTAAAATGCTCATTGTAGAATTCTTTTCCTGCATCTGTCTGCAAATTGGTAGGTTTTCGTCCTTTTTTGAAGATTGTTTGCATGGCCTTGGTAACCTCTTGACTTCTTTTTTTTAATCCTTTAGTCAATGAGTATTTCGAAAAACAGTAGATAATCACTAATATATACTTATAGCCCTTATTTTGTTTAGCATATGTGTTAAATTCAGACAAATCTGCTTGCTAAAGGTCATCAAAACCTCTAATTATTGTGCGCCTTCGTTTAAAATTTTTTCGTGCAGATTTATGCAATTCATTGACGAGTTGTATTTTGGACATGGTACTAATTTATCCACAATTTCTTTAAGTTGATTAGTTTTCTCAACACTAGATAAGCGTTAGAGTTTTCTTTAAAGCTTTCTGAACTGCTTGTAACAAAAATCAAGATATCCTTTACTTATAGCATCACCATCTTCTTCAGGGTCCCCAACTGTGTCAAACGGTTTCCATCCAAATTGAACCTTGTTAATAAATAGTATTGCTTCGTGATGTCATCTCGAGGATCTATGGGGCTGGCAACATTGCTGAGTCTCCTATTCTCGATATCAAATTAATTATCATCAATCAGTTTAAACTGAGGGGTTAATTTCTTGAAAACACTGGACATGTGAACGTCCAAATTTGTCAAGGGTCATTTTAGTTATATGTCGACATCAATGCATTCTCATTTATACTGTTTAAAAAACGGCTGTTTGGTTTTTAAATGTACCCGTCCTCATACAGTTCTTCTACAATTGATATGTCATTCACGACACCTGTACTCCCTGCTCACAATACCTCTAGATCACGAATTAGTTTATGTACATCATTCCAATATTTATATTCAATGATGATAGCAAAGGTTTGATTATTTGCGTATACTTTCTGCTGCGGTCTCCTCGAATTTGCGCACTTACGTCAAAATCTCGCTTTACAACATTAGTAGCTTCTAAATTACTTCTATAATCTTTTATATCTTTACGAGATTTAAATTAGGTTCATTCATAATAAGTAGATCATGTAAACCTGGAGTCCCTTTATACGTGACATCTTTAATAATCACATCGTTTCCTTTAATTGTAACGGGAGTATTACTAATTGTCCATTTGTCAGTGTTGGTATCATAGTGGACTGATAAATAACACCTTCAGGATCCCTCATAATACGTTCAACGTATATAAGGGGTAATTCATGATACTGCTCGAGAAATTCTTCTGAGATGGGTTCATTAAGGGTAGTACAGTCATCTGTGACACTAAGAGGTTCTTCTCCTTCCTCAATATTAATCTCTCCTACAACAGATGTATCTAAGAAAGATGGTGTACGAAACCTGGAGGGGGATTTGTTTGAAATAACGGAAGCTGAGCCAGTAGGATAGTAGCACCTCTTCTTGAATCACCTAATGGAGTGAAGACTGGAGTCCGTTGAATTTGAGCTAGCGGGCTAATGGGGGTAGTACTGTGCTTTCTCGGAAATATGAATAGGGGTTTTTTTGGGTTTAACATATGGGCTTCCTTTTAGGTGTTTTTTATCGATTTTTTATTACTATTTCAGTTAGAGGTTCTATTAGGGGTTTATAGGTACTTTCAAATGTTCCTTCATTATCAATGCGAGCAGTTTTAATAGCTATACTTCTGCTGTATTTATATATTTACGAGCCTGAATAATTTTTTCCTTTAGTATCATTTCCTTGTTATCCATTGTAGTAAAGCGGGTTTGCTGAACAGATACCGGTTTACCTCGAACAGATAGCTGTTTACATAAACAGATAGCTGTTAATACCTAAACAGATCAGTACTTACTAAACTACTGTAGCAGTTTAAGGTATTATATACTCGTCAAATCTTTTCCTATAGCGACCATTATTAACTTCAGCATCCTTGTTTATGACCATGAAACCAAACAGATCTACTCAGCATTTTGAACACATGTCACGAAATAATTTCATGCTTATGGTGGGACTTATATGATCCTCATGCACATGTTTTATCATCTTGCTCAAATAATATAATTAGATTCGCATTGTCACGAATTAATTGCTTTGGAATTTTGCTGTAAGTTTGATCCAAATAGAAACAGTCAATATCGTTATGCCGACCCATAGAAAAATATGCCCTTATCTTATTTTGCTTTTCACAAGCTATATCGAAGATAAAAATAGAGCTTGATTTTGCACAATTAGGCTCAATTACATCTTGATTATCACTGAAGGTAAAGTAACCTATATCCCTCATTGGAAGTAAGATTTCCTGTAAAAGTTTGTACCTGTTTTGACTCAATGACTTAGAGTATACGTATACATGTTTAAATTTCAAGCCATTTTTCTTGGTAATCAGACTGATCATTGCGTTTGTTTTACCACAATTGGAGGGGCCACATATAATACCACGTATACTATTAGGAAGTAAATCACCATGTTTTGAAGAAATAGATTTTTCATCAAAGTCATGACTTTGAATTGAGAGTTTTTGGTTTTGAGCAACCACTTTCATCGTTAGTGGATGAAATAAAACTAAACGCATAATTACAACATTTTTATTTATATACTAGGCCATATTACAATAACTATAATTTGTAGAATAAGACCATAGACAACAATTCCATTATCGAAAGGTGTTATAGGTTCCATTTCCAATATGATGTCTACTGTTGAGTTTTTTAAGGATTCATTTTGTTTAGAGCAGTCCATTACAAATACTGGACATGATTTGAATTCGGAATAGCTGAATAATGCATCTTTATCATCTTCACCATAGTAATCACATTGGAATTTCAAAAAATTGCGATAGGC
>JARFJB010000241.1:20000-157500 GCA_036346205.1 Vesta saturnalis
GGTTTTATTTATTTTAAACCCAAAATTTTTTAAAATTTTTTAGTTTATTTTTGGAAAATTTTTAAAATTTTTTTTCATCCCCAAAAATTTTAAAATTTTTGAAATTTTTTTGGGTATTTTTAAAAATAAAAAAAATTTTATTTGAAAATTTTAAAAAAATTATAGTTAATTGTGCAGTTATGAGAAATTATGCGTATTCCGGCATTCCCGGTATTAACAGAATTACATTATTTGTTATAGGTAAATTAACGTGTTTTGTATATTACTCACTTTCTTGCCACTCACGGCACTAACTCATCATACTGGTAGTTTTCTTGGACTTCTTGTGGTTCGAAGAAAGTTATAGGTTAATAATGAATTGTCATTTGTCATTTTGTCAGTTTTACTTTGTCTTTGTTAGTTTAACAAATAATGCCCAGTCTACATGATATTTTGAAAAGGGACAGACAATAACACAATTCAAAATCTAATTCAATCAAATGACAATTTTAACAGTTTTATCCTCAAGTAGTAAAAAAATTCTATATACCTCGCACATTAAATCCTTTGGCGCTACGCGCCGCAAGATTTAATATTGCTCGTTTAATAATGGCTTACTTCTCAACCTAGGTGTATAATGTACTATTATCTCGTGTAATTACAGCTGACAATTTCATTCATCTGTCAAAAACAATATATTCTAGTGTACGTTTTATCACTTTCACATCGGATAAACTGCTCGTAGCTATGTTTCTAAGTGGATAAAGTACTTGATTTTTCCATGGTAACACATAAATTCTATCAGTAACGCTTAAAGTACAGTTTATTTTTTTAGTTAAATGATTCATTAAAATTGTCTTACCAAATACCCTTCGAGCTTGTATTTATTCCCGGGACAACTTTCATTTCGACAAAACTCAAGCTATTCCAGCAAATAACAAAAGGTAAAATCGCTTATGGTATTATCCCTGATAAATCGATTTGAGTAATAAAAAATAGGTGTATGAAATTGAAAAAATTAATTTTTTTCAATGTTTGTTGCCACCTGATTTGAAGGTGATTTGCGAATACCCTGTACAAAATATTTAAAATGTTATACTCTTAAATTGTAACTACACTTTATGGATTCAGTCAACGGTTAAAATTTTAGATAAAAATAGAGATATCTTAAATCCCGTTGACGATAGAGCATAGCTGTATTATAAAAGTTACCTTAAAATCGAACAAGAAACTCAAGAAAATAATAGTATACAGGGTGTTCTATTTAAAATTACGTAGTTCCGGTATAACCGGATGTGATAAAAATATAAAGTGGTTCTGAGACATTAGTAATGTAGGGTAAAAAAGAAATACTTTGTATATACTGACTTTATCCAAGTTAGTTTGCATCCCACTAGAATAAAAAATATAAGCAAGTCTGCACTAAAAGGAGTATTGTATTCAAATTATGAACGAACTGAGTATATTTTACGTACAAAATATTACATAAATTTATAAATTTAAGTTCAACTTGATGTGATAAGTATTATAGGAATACACTACTAACCTGCTAGAAGTGAACTCAGATTCACAATAATTGACAATTTGTATGAGAGCAGAAGTAAATAAAATACATACTTATCTTTCTAAAGTAGAGATTTAAAAGCCATTAAAGTTTGAAACATGTCTTGTTTATGTTTGAAAATCGCCTTGGGTTTTCGTGAAGCTTCATAGTTGACCAGTAACGTTTTCTATGCTTTCAAATATTGACTTTGGAGTTTGCTGTATGATAATCTATTTATTATGTAGAGAAAATGTGCTTTCTATATATGATGTGTAAGTATATATACAATTGTATTTTACAAGAACGCTAGAAAATTGTTTCGTAGTTTTGAATTGTTTTGTATATACACATTCAAACATTTCACTTATAAGATTTCAACTACCCAATTTTGTTTTTTAATTATATCATGCTACTTTTTCTACCTGAGATAGTTACGCTTGCAAAGTAGAGCATTGATGTTATTATATTTAAGAATAATGCTCAAATTGTGTTTTATTACATCGTTTCTATACCGATTGATTCGTAGAATCGACTGATTTGTGTAACTTTGAATTCTCTAGTAATCTTATTTTACTCCAATCTATCTAGTTTTTTTTGTAGATTTAAATGTCCACCGTCTAAACAAAGAAGATCTTTTTCTTAAAACAAATAAACTTAAATAGGAACAGTTGATATACATACTAATATAAAAAAAATTATTAATGCTACTTGATGATGATGATATTTCGCAATGGAAAGCACTCACTAGCGCAACAGCCTTTAAAGGTACAGTGCATGTTACCGACATAACTCAGTGGTATGGATGGGGTTCTTAATCATCACTCCAAAAGGGCACTCGACACAATTCAACAAACAAAATCAGGAAAAAATTGTGTCTAAGGCGCCACTTGTGAAATAGGTTTATAGCGCGAAAAACGCGATAAACTAGATCTTAAAATAATGGCCTAACAGGAAATCATAATGTTCACATGAAGAGAAAACACTCACCCTTACCAGAAAATTCTACTTCAATAATACCCACGTAAATCTCACACTTACACTTCAAAAAATTTTAAGCTTCATTTAAAATCCACGAAAATTGCTCAATTACTTTATAAAGATCCAGAAATCTGCACAAAAATCCGCTAATGAGTGATTTTAATTGATCCGTTCATGTTACAGAAAAATGCTCCGATGTTGTTTAATAATTAATTTTTACCGCTTCTTCTGTAATTCAGAAATCGTTTTAGATTTCGACACATGAAGCCCACCGAAACGTCCAATCACGTTAAAGCGCGGACTATATAAACAGAACCGCGACGGGAAATTAAATACCAGGGCTGAAGAGGAGAGGGACTTCTGAACAGTCTACGACTAAGATATATATATAAGCTGTAAATAAGTGATTACTAACCGTAAGAATGACCATACTAACAAAAGAAAAGGGAAATTAATGAGGGCAGTCCGAACCTCGGTATCGTACGCAAGCCCCTTGTTAGCGTAAGAGCTCTGTGATTTTTATTGCAAACTCTTAACTTCAAAAAAAAAACTTAGCGTTTTACGCTCATCGTTCCGGCATCGTCGTTTTAGAATTAGATATGTCACTGCTGGCATACAGATAATACGAAGAAGCAGTCATCGGTAGCAGATTCACAGCCTTGCAGCAAGCAGGAGTGAAGAACAAAAATAACAGTAGCATCCAGGACACCGCCACCGTCAACTACAGGATCGACGTCGGGCAAAAATAGGTACCGTTAAAAAAAAATTTTTTTTTAATTAATTTTAATTTATTGTTTTATTTAACACTTGTTTTCCTCCTTTTTCTATTTGGGTCTTTGATTTTTAAGTCTTTCTTCTTCAGGGTGTGAGATTGCACCTCGGTGGAGACCCGGCCTTTCTTTAAAACAATTACTTTTCTTTTCACTTTCAAACCTTACGAACAACAACCGCGATGATTAAGCACGGTCGCCACCGTGCTATCGTAACGGTTGTAGCCCCAGCCCCTGACGCCGCCCGTCTACCTACACCAATACATACAGCACACAACGCACATAACCTCGCCTCGCCACCACCATCCTTATGTACACGTTCCCGTTCAAACGCCTCATCAATTTCCACCTAATCAACACACTCCTACATCTCTATACGTTCCACCGCCTCCACAAAACCACTCAAACCCGCACACACACACACACACACACACTCACACACACACACACACACACAAACCCGCCCTCTTACCCACACCCGCCCAGCCACCTGTACCTGTCGTTATTCCTACACCCGGTTTCCCCATTCCTAAACCCACCCGCTCTCAATCCTCGAGGTATTGCATCCGCAATATCCCGAAATCCATAACCACCCAGAATTCATTATTAACTGCATTAAATTCCTTAACCTTCCCTGGTTGAATGTAACGTTCAATCACAATCACACATGTCTCTTAGAGATCTCTTCTCCCTTGCTGGATGGTACACAGCTTGCGACACCACTTAGACGATCCCATCGTCACCCTAACCAATCTCTACGGTCCCCTTCCCTCTAACTCCACTCCTAGATCACCTTACTTTTCCTGCGTGATTCGTCACGTGGATAACGACATCCTAGCTGAAGAGATCCGGGATGCGATCGATCTTCCACAGATGAGGAGGGCCGTTCGCATCATCACCTCTAAGGTGACGAACACACCCACATCCCTTGTCTACATTATAACCTCTTTCCAAACTACCCTCAAGTACCTCCTCGCACGCGGTATCGTCATGTTCGTGCGGCATTACAGTTGCGAACCCTTCCTTATCCCTCAACATCTCTCCAAGTCTTGTTTCACCTGCACGCAGGTGGGGTGAGAGTGTCCTACCCATGCTATCCTTTGTCCTAACTGTGTCGAAAGGCACATATCGACCTTCTGCAAATCCTCGGCTAACCCAAGGTGTAACAACTGCGGGGAAGCTCATACTTCCGATTCCTTCAAGTGCCGGAAGCGGCGGCAACCTCCCTGTTCTCCGTCGAAGATGGCATCCTGTCTTCCGAAGAGTCCGACTCGGAAGACACAGCCCACCTTAAACCCTTTCCCGATACCGAATCAAACACTTCCTACAAGTCTTCACCTACTCACTCTTCCAGATGTTCCTCGACCGGCGCGATAGTGTTGTCCGCAGCCTAGATTCGCTATCCCGAAACTTCTTTCAACGGAGTATCAACATCTGTGTATCCGGTACGCCGATGAAGGCTGCCGTAATCCGCTAACCCAATACTTGACTCCCTCCAAATGGATATCCTAGCAGGGACCGTTAATGCCAGGGGCGTTCGTCGGAAACGCCCCTTACTTAAACACTTTTTACACACACAAAATATACACATCCATCACAGAAACAAAACTCACACCCAGATGCACATTTAATTGCAACATATTTCACACCTATGTAAATAATAGCCAGCACAGAACCGCCCTCTTAATTAAAGATTGCTCCTTTTCAACTTCATGCGCACCTCGAATGCGATGCTGCGACGGTACACTTTCTCACTCCTATAGTATTTATTTCACACTTCAACCCGCCCGGCCACAACACCCTATTCGACGGCCTTTTAATCTACGCCTCTAGACTCCCTAATGTAGTTATCCTAGGTGATTTCAATGCCCGCCACATCCAATTCGGTGACACCGCAAGTAATGGCAATAGTAGCAGCTTATCATCCGCTCTGTTATAGTTACCGCTCTTGCGAATCGCCAACACACAGCCAACGTACTTCGAACATTTTAGGTGCCTCAATAGTAGATCATATCATACCATCTTTGGATCAGACATTCCCTAAGTTACACAACCCGGAGTAGTCGTTGCGAAGTTCGCGGGTGACACCGCCTTCTGACCGGTTAATCGGAACAGCGAAACGGCCTCCCGCTTCATATCCAAAACCCTGCGCAACTTTTCCAACTGGGAGAACCGGCGGAGAGTCTCCGTATATCCCACCAAAACCCAAACAATCCTCTTCCGACATCCTAACTACGCCGAAGATAGGTTCCCAAAATTTGCCTCCAGAAATGTTTCCCTAACCCTAAAACAAGAAAGATTCACTCCAATATGAAATCTTCTATCTAGGAATCCTCTTCACTAGAATCCTCAATTGGCTCACCGATGTAAAAAGAACGCTCAATAGGATTAGAAACCGTGCAAACCTACTGGACACCTCGAGAATCAGAGGTTGCCAAAACACTTCACACATCAAAACATACATCCGCCCTGTTATGGATTTCCAAGAACCCATATACACCAACATAAACCCCAATCATCTTTCTTCTATCGCCTCCTGTGATCGCCGAATTCAGAATTCGGAAAAACTTCGCGCATGCAAGAATTTTCGGCGATACTATCCCAACCAAAGGAATCCTTACCACTACCTACAACTACCGTTTTGCCCAATTCCCACGGAGAAAACCTAAATTAAAATTCAAGCATCCTCATACTCATTGACGCCAAATAGAAGCATCTATGAATATCACCCATGTCTTGTCTTATGCGATATACCGGACGAATCGGATTAACCACACTAATCACGCTACACCCCACTAAACAAGACGCACACTTAAACCAATTAACACATTATTCAATATTCAAATAAACCTAAATCTTTTTTTTTCTTTTTTTTAACGCCAAAAATAACCACATCTCATGATTGTAACTATATAGTAACACAAAACATCGCAATATCAACAAGAACGGATTGACCAGGGCTGAAGAGGAGGAGGACTCCTGAACAGGCTACGCCAAGGATAAGCTAACATAAGTAAAATACTAACCATAAGCATGAGCATATTAGCAAGAAAAAGGGAAATTAATTATTTTAGCTGCAGAATTATATCATTTCTACCTTCCGGACCCATTCTGGGTAAGTTATAAATTTTCTATCATATCTTTCCGACCAGTTTTCCGTTAGAAAGATTTATTTTCTACCTTTCGTAGATCTTGTGCACTAACACTTACCTGGAGCGTAAGCCCGCGTAAACAAACCTATCTTATTACACAAAATCCTTTTTCCTTTTAGGCATATGCCTGAAAAGTACTGAGATTTCCTAAGGCACCTATATCTGTGTAGGTATTTTCCTTCACCTTGCTTGTCCGAAAGGCCTTTCCGTCTAATTAACCAATTCGCAAATGGCAAATGGCAAATAATCTCAGAGACCAGCTTCCTGTCAGATTATCCTGACTAAGACCGATGTCATCCAGTATTCTAGTCCTTAAAACACGATAAATCCTACGTGTTGTGCCCAGATACAGAATTAAATGCAGTTCCGTCATTAATAAGAATAGCCTGTAGTTCGTATCGAGAATACTGGATAAAGTATTAAAATCCGCTTCCCAAAAGAATAAATCAATTCTTTAACAAATTAAAACAACTTTCCATAACGTAAAGAATTCCGATTTCATACTCCCGTTCCTATATAGTTTCTGAGCAGCGATAATAATTAATCGCATACAGTTTTCAAATCTACTTCCTGAAGGAGAAATTTAAATTCCTTAAATGTAAGCGTATTTTACTATAACGTAGAAATCCTGATCAAATCTCTCAAAGAAAATCCCGTTACGTATAATATTTTATTTTCATAAAGCGATAAAAATAATTAATTGCATAGAAAATGTAATATACACCCCTGTAAGCTATTTTCATAAATACGCAAGCATAAGGTTTCGTAAAAGTAATTATTGCAAAACCCCGAAATATTATATATGTTAAATTAATATATATATATATATATATATATATATATATATATATATATATATATATATATATATATATATAACTTAAAACCGATTACTTATAATGGTTACACATATGTAGGTATTATAGACGCATTGTGAGTTACTTTTAATATTGTAAAAATTGTTGTTAATTTTAACAATTGTACTGCCTTGTTTTAGTGTTAAGTAGGAATGTGTTTAATTGGGTTCTTGTTTATACCTCACCCATAAGTGTGTATTTTCAGTTTAGGTATGACGTTTTAAATCTCAATTGTTTTACTTTTAGCACCCTGATGAAGTAACCATAAAGTTACGAAGTATTGGTTATATGACAAGAGGAATTTTTCTTTAACCCTTATTTCCCCAGTGACCGATGACCTGTTATTTATAAATAATCGGTATTGACTGACTTCTATAAAAGTTGCAACACCTAGGATTTTATTTTATTGAAATTTTCGTTTTCGTTCATTAGAACAAATAAACGATTAAAATTTGAATAAAACCTAGCTAGTAGTTTTTTTTCCTTTGCACTTAGTAACAATAAATTTGAAGAAATAAACCAATCAGTGTGTAATTAACTGTCAATTTTGCAAATCGTGGCGGAGCAACCCATTATTGAAAAACTATTTTTAGTTATTGTTCTTTTGTTTTCAAATTTTAATCGTTTGTTTGTTCTAATGAAAGACATCGTTGACAAAAATTTCAATAAAATCGTTCAATAAATTCTAGGTGTTGCAATTTTTAAGGAAGTCAGTATATGTATGTATGTATATATATATATATATATATATATATATATATATATATATATATATATATATATATATTTTAAAATTAAGGTTCGTAGAATATACCGGATGCCCACAAGATCACTTTCCGGCTGCCATTTTTTTATTTATCTATCGATTTAAATGAAACTTGGCAGGGTTGTTACTCTAACCAACCGTCATTTTTAGGAATTTTTGACAAGCATTTCCAACTTCCGGTTTCACCGGAAATGACCTTAACTTTTGATTTTTAAATAACACCCCCTGTATATTTTTAGTTTTTCGGATTCTGGAGGTCATTTTACGGCCGATTGCGTAATATTTAAATCGATTTTTTTCCAAATGTAATTTTAAAATTGAATTTTATTTTCTCATCCAGAGTGCCATGACCATCTTGAAATCATTCTACATACTTAACTCACTTCCAGAAAAATGCAAACTCACTTTTATCTTTGTTAACTTTTTTACTAGAACGTTCTAAACTTAATTTTTGCCGTAGCTCAAAAAAATTAAATTTTTATTTTTATATTTACGTCTTACTCATTAATAAAGTACACTTCCTATGTCACAGCACATCAGAGTTGCCATGAAAACAATAGGTGGATAGGTTGCCATGGAAACACTATGGTAAATTTAAAAGTTTGACAGGTAATAATAAAGGTTGTTGTTTATTAACATAAATCTAATATTTTACTTAAAAATTAAATTAAAGTTTGTACTTAGTTTAATTATAAAATTAACAAAAATGTTTACCAAGAGTGAACAGGTTGATATACTTATTATGTATGGACAATGTGCCAAAAATGCAGCGGAAACCGAACGAGTTTATCGGCAAGAATATCCTGAGCGTCTTCATCATACTACAAGACAATACATAATCTACCTTATAAGAAAAATGCGCCAAGAACCAGATAATTTGCAACAACATTTTATTATTAATGAACAAACGGAAGAAAATGTAATAGCATATGTCATTCAAAACCCCACAGCATCCACAAGGGAAATTGCCTTTGAATTAGACATTGGCGCAGAATCAGCAAGAAAGATCTTGAAGAAACATAGATACAAATCATTTAAGTACCAGCTTCACCAACATTTGTACGAGGGAGATTTTGTTAGAAGACTGGAATATTGTAACTGGTTCTTGGAACATAACGATACCGATAATAGCCTAGCCAATTCTATTTTGTATTCTGACGAGTCGAGATTTACCAATAATGGAATGTTCAACCGGCAAAATACAAGATATTGGTCAACGATAAATGAACACCGAATGATGGAAGGTAATTTTCAAGAGATATTTGGAGTAAATGTATGGGCTGGAATAATTGGTACTCGTATTGTGGAACCAATTCTTTTCCAATGGCATTTACATGCAGAACGATATTTGGGTTTTTTACAACATGAAATTGAAAATTTTTTGGAGGAATTACCGTTGGAAATAAATAATCAACACCTTTATTATGAACAAGATGGTGTGCCGGCTCACAACGCTATTGTTGTGAGAAATTACTTAGAAGAACGATTTGGAGAACATGTTATCTCCACCCGTGGACCGATCTGGTGGCCTCCTCGTTCGCCTGACCTTACACCTCTTGAATTTTTTTTGTGGGGCCATATTAAGGAGATTGTTTACCGAACATCGCCAACAACACTTAACATCTTAGAAAACCGTATACGAGCGGCATTTGCTAGCATTACCCCCAACATGCTTAGGAATGTCGTAGAAAACAACGTTTTTCGTGTTAGGAAATGTCAACAGGTGGAAGGGCACCACTTTGAAAATTTAATTGGTGGTTAAAAGGTCCAAACTTTATAATCTAATACCTATTGTTAATGTTATTAATTTTTTTAAATTATTTTTAATACTGTTTAAAATTATTACACTCTGTTTGTTTTAAAATAAATTTTTTTCAATCGTTGACTGAAAAAATTGGGAAAATACGCCAAGCAATGCATTAAAATTGTGCTGCTTTAAAAACAACTCTCAGGCGCGCCCATAATGTGTCTGTCCTTTTCTTTCTTTGCTACGGCAAAATAAAGTTTAGAACGTTCTAGTAAAAAGTTAACAAAGACAAAAGTGAGTTTGCATTTTTCTGGAAGTGAGTTAAGTATGTAGAATGATTTTAAGATGGCCATGGCACTCTGGATGAGAAAATAAAATTCAATTTTAAAATTACATTTGGAAAAAAATCGATTTAAATATTACGCAATCGGCCGTAAAATGACCTCCTGAATCCGAAAAACTAAAAATATACAGGGGGTGTCATTTAAAAATCAAAAGTTAAGGTCATTTCCGGTGAAACCGGAGGTTGGAAATGCTTGTCCAAAATTCCTAAAAATGACGTTTGGTTAGAGTAACAACCCTGCCAAGTTTTATTTAAATCGATAGATAAATAAAAAAATGGCAGCCGGAAAGTGATCTCGTGGGCATCCCGTATAGTAATCCAAACGTAGTGATCTTTTTGTTCAGAAAACTTTTCATTCTAATTTGCGTATGATTTGCATTATTAAAAATTACATAACGTCAACCAGGGGAATTGCCATTTTAAAGCACATTCTGTATAATAATCATCTAACCCACAGTCACCTAGATACCCAGAGGCCTGTCCGCCGTCGCCGATCTTTCCGATCCTTTGGAGGATGTTATAATTAGAGTAAGTGAAATAAAATAGTGTGCTTTTGTTACGATCTTTAAGTTGTCAGTGATTTTACGAATTCATCCCATCTTCGCCGAAGCTATGCCGGGCCATTTCGTAAATATGAAAAGAGGCTTAGAATTCAAAATTCATTATACGTTTTCGGCGTAAACTTCAATGTAAAATTACTTGCTCAATGATCAAAAGAAGCAACTGGTCAACACGGTCATTAGTTACTCAATTTGAATACTACAAATATCTACATTACAGTTAAATACAGCATAAAAATGTACACAAAAGGCATGTACAAACAAGAAACATTCCCGTGGCAGTGGGCCGTAAAGAAAAGTAATTCGCCACAAACATACAAAACAACCTAACACCTACGAGAATTATAAATCTGCGTCACCTACTCACTTTTTCTTGCGTAAGCATTACCAATACATATACACAAATTCAGATCTACCAAAATTCAATTTAAATCCAATAACTGGCTTAGTCCTGAGAAGGAGTGTTTTCGCACTTGAGTCGAATTCATATGTTATATATATTTATTTCCCAAGCACTTGACTACTCTCAGATTCGAACTTGGTACCTTCCACTTACCAGTGTGACACCTTTACCGCTGAGCCACTTAGTAATCCAATATATATTTTATAACTTATATATATATATATATATATATATATATATATATATATATATATATAGGGTCCCTTTGAGCTGATCCTATGAGTATCTGCTAAACCAAACTTACCATACTTTTGAAACTTTGGTGACAGGGTAATGATGTTAGGGCTAACTCATCTAAAATATTTTCACGTTCGTACCATTTTCGGTTATACCGGAAGTCGGTACTTAGTCACTTATTTTAAATGGAATACCCCGTATATTAATACATTTTTGGATTCTATGTCGAATTTTAAGGTAAGTTTGTTAAATAAACTAGATACGAAATTTCAGTCGTTTTCAAAAAAAAAAAAATTTTTCTAAAACAATTGACAGATGCGGTCTTAGTAGTTTTTTTCGATTTACTCATAAAGTATTAAATTTTTACACTTATGTTGTATATCGAATTTGAAAAAAATGACTTAGAAAATTTCTATTTGGCAAAAATCCGGTATAACCGGAAGTGGTACGTACGTGAAAATATTTTAGATGAGTTAGCCCTAACATCATTACCCTGTCACCAAATTTTCAAAATTATAGTAAGTTTGGTTTAGCAGATACTCATAGGATCAGCTCTCAAAGGCGCATTATTGGAATCCATATGGATTTGATTTCTACACTAGCTTGGCTTATTGGATTTTCTGCTAGTGCGATGTATGTGGCTTCTTTGAGTTTCCGACGAGTTGTGTTCTCGTTCTTTGCCACTATCTGCATGTTATCTCATTGGATGCGGTGGTCTTCGTTCCAGGCACGTTCGGCGATTCTTGATCTTCTATTTCGCCCTTGCGGACGTTGTTCTTATGTTACTGCCTTCTCACTTTGAGTGGTCTACTGCTTTCTCCTATGTATGCTCTGCCGCATTCGCATGGTAGGTTGTATACACAATTCTTGGAATTCTGATCTTCATTGTATGGTTTGGTGTTGGTTAGTATTTGCCCTGAGCGTTCTGGTCGATTTGAAGGCAGTGAGTATCTTGTATTTGCTCCCTATCCTTCGTATTTTGTCCGAGGTACTTTGTACATATGGTATTATCGCTGTATATTTAGGTTCTTCTTTTTCGGTTACCCTTTCCCTGTTTAGGTTAGGTGTTAGATCGTGGTAGCCATTTTCTTTGAGTGTTTTTGGCCAAGAACTACTAGCCGGGGGCGAGTACAAACAAATACCAAAAGATCCCACATCATCAGTCAAAAGACGGATATACCTGACGCTGGCAAAAAATAAGGGGGAGTCCTCCGATTACCAGAGAACTAGACTTACCCTAAACTACAGCAAACCTCTGCATCTGTACGGCCTACCAAAGATTCACAAGGAAGGAGGGAATTCCTCTGAGCTTAAGAAATTCACCTTGCCACCCATTAGCACACTATCTGCTAGGTATCATCACACCCTTATCGGGAAAAACTGAGTATATGGTCAAGAATACGCAGCACTTCGTGGAAACCATCATAAACTTCCAGCCAAGCCACGAAGAAATACTGGTAAGCTTCGACATTGTGAGTCTATTCACAAATGTGGCTACCGATAAGGCACTAACTATCATAACGGACAAGCTCGAAAAGGATGAAACGTTAGACCAACGCACGCAACTCTCGGTAAACGCAATAATGGATCTTCTGACAATATGCATTAGAACTACATATTTCCAGGTAGAAGTCAAGTTCTACCAACAAGAGTTTGGGATGCGATGGATTCCCCACTATCACCCATAGCGTATATATATATATATATATATATATATATATATATATATATATATATATATATATATATATATATAGACTTTGAAGACCAAGCGATATCCGAATTCACAGAGAAACTAAGGATGTGGCTTAGATACGTGGGTGATGCCTTCGTAGTTTGGCAACACGGCAAGCATAAGCTAGCTGAATTCCTAGATCATCTAAATATCCGCACACCCTCCATCAAATTCACAATGGAATTGAAGTCGGAACAAAGACTGCCATTCCTGGATGTACTTGTACACAGGAATGACAACACTTTCACGACAAGTGTACACAGGAAACCTACCCACACGGGGAGGTACCTACACTACAACTCCAATCACCACAAAAACGTGAAGTTAGGCGTGGTAAAATGCTTGTACGATAGAGCAAAAGCAATATGCTCAAGACAAGAGGACCTGAACAGAGAAAAAGAAAATATCGCTAGAACACTCAAAGGAAATGGCTACCCCGATCTAACACCTTACCTAAACACGGAAAAGGTAACCGGAAAAAGAAGAATACAGCGATAATACCATATATACAAGGTACCTCGGGCAATATACGAAGGATAGGCAGCAAATACAAGATACGCATTGCCTTCAAATCGACCAGAACGCTTAGGGAAATACTAACCAAAACCAAACCATACAATGAAGATCAGAATTCCAAGAATTTTGTATACAACATACCATGCGAATGCGGCAGAGAATACGTAGGAGAGAGCAGTAGACCACTAAAAGTGGGGACACAGGAGCATAAGAACAACGTCCGTAAGGGCGAAGTAGAAAGATCAAGAATCGTCGAACATGTCTGGAACAAAGACCACGGCATCCAATGGGATAACATACAGATAGTGGCAAAGGACGAGAACACAACTAGCAGAAAATCCAATAAACCAAGCTAGTGTAGAAATGAAACCCATATGGATTCCAATAATGCGCGAAGAGCTTAAGCCCAATACACCTACGCAAGAAGTTACGGCGCAACATGCGCAATAAACCTCTGCGCAACCATGAAAAAGTTTAATATATATGTATATTATATATATATATATATATATATATATATATATATATATATATATATATATATATATATATATATATATATATATGGTGGTAATGGTTAAGTGAAGCGCTTCGTAAATTGATTGGTATTGTACAATGTCGATGCTATATTAGCCGCTCGCTTTATGCGGCTTGAAGTATAAGTACACCCTGACAAATTTGTTATCAGTGGAGTTCATCGGCCTATTTCCACAGTTTATGCTTTTTGAGCGCGACGTTTCGGAAGCGGACTCTGCTTCCGTTATCAGGCTTAGTCCTGAGAAGGACTGTTTTCGCACTTGAGTCGAATTCATGTTATATATAATTTTTTCCCAAGCACTTGACTACTCTCAGATTCGAACTTGGTACCTTTCACTTACTAGTCTGACACCTTTACCGCTGAGCCACGGAGTAATTCAATATATATTTTTTATAACTTATATATATATATATATATATATATATATATTAAACGTTTTCGTGGTTGCGCAGAGGTTTATTGCGCATGTTGCGTCGTAACTTCTTGCGCAGGTGTAATGTGCTTAAGCTCTTCGCGCATTATTGGAATCCATATGAGTTTCATTTCTACACTAGCTTGGCTTATTGAATTTTCTGCTAGTGCGATGTATGTGGCTTTTTTGAGTTTCCGACGAGTTGTGTTCTCGTTCTATATATATATATATATATATATATATATATATATATATATATATATATATATATATACAGTGCCTGTCTAAAGTCTCCCCCCCCCAACCTATTATGTGAACCATAAAACTGAAATTAATAAAATTTTGGGAAACCGAACTAAGGCACATATGCGTTTTTCATGGTCTTCAGTGACGTAATCATTAAAAATGGCGTACAACCGCCATTTTGTAGAATAATTTTAAATGGGATCATATGGCAAGTAATACCTCATATAAAAGCTCGTTCCAAGTCCTTTTCAACGAAATCAACAACATTAAAATATTACTACTGATTTATGAGTTTCAACCCAAAAACCTCAAAACTAATGAATTAGTAGTGACATATTATAATTGTTAATGCCATTGAAAAGACTTGGAACAAGGTTTTAAATGAGGTATTACCTGCCGTATAATCCTATTTCAAATTATTTTACAAAATGGCGAATATATTGTAAAATAATTTTAAATGGGATCATATGACAAGTAACACCTCATTTTTTCAACCGGAAAACCTGGCGTTTTTGGGTTGAAACTCATGAATCAGTAGTAATATTTTAATGTTGTCGATGTCGTAGTAAAGGACTTGGAACGAGCTTTCAAATGAGGTATTACTTGTCATATGATCCCATTTAAAATTATTTTATAAAATGGCGGCTGTCCGCCATTTTTAATGATTACGTCACTGAATACCATCAAAAAGGTTGTATATGTGCTTGAGTTCGGTTTTCCCAAAATTGTATTGATTTCAGTATTATGGTTCACATAATAGGTTGGGAGGATAGTTTAGACGGACACTGTACACATATATATATATATATATATATATATATATATATATATATATATATATATATATATATATCGGTGTAAATCAAGTAGGGGCCACTCCTGTAACTTTTGAACTGGTCGTTGGACTTTGTTGAAGTTTTGATGGGTTAAATTAGAGCCAGTTTGGGATTTTTTCACCTAAAAAAACAATATAACAGACTTCCAGTTTCAGCGAAAATGGTACAAAAACTGACAATTTAAATGGTACCTGTATACTTTTACATGTTACGGCTTCAAATACATACAAGTTCATCTGCCAAAAGTCAACTCCAACGCCATTTTATTTTGATAGAGTCGGCTTCCGAAGCATGTTGTGTTAATAAAAATTAGAAAATTAAAAATTACTGCTTCATAACTAATGAAATGACTATGCATATCGTTTTACTAGTACTTGAAAGAGCTATTTAATATACAGGGTGGCCCATGTATGTTTCCATTGGGAACAATGAGTTTTAGTTAAATTACCGTAAGTTTTACATTTAATCGTTAACAAACTTCACAAAAATTAATTATTGGGAAAAATAATATTGTGGAGGTAACTGTACCTCAATTATTTATAATTTAGATGACGTCATGATGATCTAAAATGAAAAAAATAAAATAAAAATGGCACCTGAGTTGACAGATGAACTGTGTGTATTTGAAATGATATAATCCAAATATTTAAAATATACAGGGTGTTCCATTTAATTTTTTAGCTTTTGCGTCATTTTCGGTGAAACCATATTGTTTTTTTATGTACAAAATCCCAAACTGGCACTAATATAACCCACGAAAATTTGAACAAAATCTAACGACCGGTTCAAAGGTTACAGGGGTGGCCCCTATTTGATTTACATATATATATATATATATATATATATATATATATATATATATATGATACGTCACTTACGGAGTGAATTTCTTTTGCGGAATGCTCATTTGATGTGTTTTACGTCTGTATCGAATTTATTTTTAGAGATACAAAAAATTGCATATGAACAAATTTGTAGAGCAAAAAATGTATCAAAAAAAGTCCGCGAGAGGGTATCACGATCTTCGATAGTTTAGAGTAACATGCGTCCAAAATTATGCAAAACTTATTGGCGTAATATGAAAATGTAAACTCTCACGATTATCACACATAATAAAATACTTATCTTTTTGGGTTTTTTAATGGTGTATTTTAAATTATACAATCTAAACGTTTCGATAACACTTAGTTATCTTCGTCAGTAGTCATATCTATTATAATTGTTAAAGATGTTGAAAACAATTTTGTCAATGTTGAAAAATTAAAACATAAACATCAGCCTGCTATTAATATAACAATTTGAGAAACGTATAAAGCCAACTATAGAATATATTTCCATATTGTCAAATTGAATGGCAAGATTTAAATTATTTAAGGCATGGTCAGTCACAGCAGACTTCTCTGGTTGACCTAATCTACAAAATCTCATGTGTTCTTTACGTCTTGCATCAAAGCTACGTTTTGTGGTTCCAATGTATTCTTTTCACATGAACAAGATAACTTATACACTCCGGAAGATGATAATGGGTTTGACACATCTTTAGGTGATCTTAAATGTTTTTAATTTTTCTTGTAGGTTTAAAAATAATCTTAATGCCACATTTAATTAGGATTTTTTTAATTCTATCTGCAACATTAGCTATAAAAGGAAGAATAGCAGTACCAAAATTAAGCACCGGTTTTTCTTTAAGGTTACATCTAGAAGGTTTAAAAACATTATTAATATCTGTAAGTAAATATCCATTATCTTGTAAGGATTTTGTTAAATATTTATATTCATCCTTCAAAAATTCAGGGTCACAAATTCGTTTTGCTCGATATACTAAAGATTTAATTACACCAATTTTTTGACGTGGATGGTGGTTAGATAATTTATGAACGTTATCAGAAAGGTTTATAACTGTTTTTTATAATCTATAGATGGTCTATTATTTTGTTGTTTAAACGTTATAGAATCAATTTTATCCCAATCTTCTCTATTCAATATAATGAAATTTCTAAATGTAAATATAAAAGATTTCTATCGGTGTTATCTAATAACTTCCTAGTAATACGTATTTGATTACGAAGAAGAGCATTTTCAGTTCTTCTGTAAATATTATTCGCCTGTTTGTTATTAAAATTTCTTTTAATATAGTTCAACTTTGGGATAGTTTTTTTGTCTCGGTATCGTAATAAAAAAGTGAGTGACGATAATAATTGTGCTTTATGTTTTCTTAACTTTTCAAATTGTCTGATAGAACGATATGTTTCCTCCCCATGAAGGACTGAAATATGAAAATGTAAACTTTCACCATTATCACACATAATAAAATACTTTTTTGTTTTTTTTAATGGTGTATTTTAAATTGTACAACCTAAACTAATAAAAAAGGTCAGCCAAAGTATTTTGGCTGACATTTTTCTTTGTTAGCCTTCGCCATTGATGGTGTTATGATTTGTCGTTTTTAAGACAAATTAACAATATTTAATTTTAATGAGCTGGTTATTCTTTACTGAAATGTAATTCTATAGTCGGCTTTATACGTTTCTCAAATTGTTATATTAATAGCAGGCTGATGTTTATGTTTTAATTTTTCAACATTGACAAAATTGTTTTCAACATCTTTAACAATTTTAATAGATATTCCTGACAAAGATACCTGTAAGTGTTATCGAAACATTTAGATTGCATAATTTAAAATACACCATTGAAAAACCCAAAAAAGATAAGTATTTTATTATTCGAGTAACTTAGCACGCCACTTTTTCTTAAACTACTGGAGATATTTATACTCTTACCGGACTAATTTTGTAGTAAATTTTGTGCCTTACAAAGCTGTTTCAGTTCATTGTTTCTCTATCAATATATATATATATATATATATATATATATATATATATATATTATATTATATTATATATATATATATATATATATATATATATATATATATATATATATATATATATATATATATATATATATATATATATATATAGTGGTTTTCAGCGTTAGAGGCGAAAACGTTAGGCGATTTTGGAATGATGGGTTCAAGAAACTGAACTAATGTTTTTTCAATACCTAGTTATAATTTACATTAAAAAATACTTGCTTAGAGTCGCGGCAAACTCTTTTCCAATGTGGGGATAAACGTCAGCGCTTGACATTGTTGCCAAACGTATGAAATTCGACGTGAACATAATACTTAGGTTATATTGTTTACATTTATTTTGAAAATTAGTTTTTGATGGAAATACTCGTTCTCAACTAAGTAACAATACTTTTAACAGTTCTTAGATCATTTTGCGATGATTAAGCAATTGTAACATTTTGAACAATGCAAGCCACACGAATTGAAAATCTCAAAATGTGGAAAACGTCCAAATTAGAAGTTATGTGTAAACAGAAGAGCTGACAACATTGTAATTTATTCGGCAGTTCTAACAACCTAACAACGTGTATTTCACTAACATAGATATATCATTTGTAATTATCAGGGGTATTATGGAAGTTGGTATGTTAAGTTTGTCTCTCTCTAACAATTTCACCCCCACAACGGAAAAGATTTTGCCGTGACTATACCTGTTGACATGCACAAAGATGAACACTATAACATAATGTGGAAAAATGTGTCGCTTTTGTTTATTAGTGAACACAGCTTAAAACTAGTTATTTGTTAGTATCGTTTTTGTTACAATGCATATAGTTTGAAAATTTGATAAACTTAAGATATATATTTTTTTCATTTCCTCTTGCTGACATTTTTGTCTGTTAGTAATATTTTTAGTTCTTTAATACAAAAGAGCATTCTGGATCTGAAAAACAACTGCTTTGTCTTCAAAGGACAATCATACTGCTACTCTTTATCATAAGGTTATGGATAAAACTTTCTTCTCCATGAACTTCAAGAAACACCTTGTTAAGTTCCTCAATGTCAGGCCTGAAAGTGGGAGATTGTTTTGATAAACCACCCACACTGAGGTGATCAATCCAAGAATCGCTCTAACTTGGGGAACTTAGCAAGGAGGTATCTTTCAACTTGTGCCAGGTCATTAATTCTTCTATGAAAATGGGTGTTCCTTATTATAGTCAATCAGGATGAATCAGAAGAAATATTTAATTTTCTTATTAAAAATCCGCTAAGTGGAATATCGGGGTGTCGTCTGTTTCTACATTTGGAAACTCTGAATATGCTCCCGCGTTTCCCCCCAAAACGTTTGATCTTAATCTATATTTAAATTCTAAAGGACTAAAATGATCGTGGAGACTACCTTTTGCCTTGATAACTCCAAAAAAGTTTTCAATAATGTCTTGATTTAAGCGCCTGCTTAATAAGTATTGGACGTTGAAACGATCTTCCAGGAGCGTTTGTAAAGTACAATTGGAAATCAAAACAGAGAAATTAATTCATGCATGTTATTTTAGTATAAATGTTTATCCATTTTAAACACTACCCTTTTGAAACGGTAATTTGCGTCGACTGCCGATTACCTTCAAATTGAACATTACTTCACACATTTTATCTAAAACTGCATTTTGATCTAGGTCATGGGTCACTCACTGGGATGATTACATTAAATACATCGAACCAGTCATTAACCTGTAACACAAAATTATTTAAAACTTTTTGAAAACATTCAGTAAGTACACCACCTGTCAATTTAAACAACTCTGCACACTCTACCCAATTCTAGACTGTTCCAAGTGTTCCACATCTGAATATCCTACTTAACATCGTATGGGAAAATAGTTTAGCGGCATATTTTACTCTTTGTCTTTGCGATCCACCAACATTCAGTGTGGCAAGAGTGATTTTGTATGTAATTTTTAAATCCGAGATGTCGATAACGTGTATTGCCCACTCCACGATTTCCTTTTAATTACTTTGTCGCCAATTAAGAACCACAATATGGTTTCTTATTAATTTTAATAAGGTGTGGTACATCAGCCAGCACAAAAATTTTCTCATTGTTAACAGGATTTAGAAAATATGCTTTGGACTCTGATATATTTAATCCGCAAAGGAGCCTCCGGTTTGCACCGCCTAAATCAGAAACAATGGCAACAACATGCAAGCCTACAAAGTGTTGCAATAGGAGTGATATTACATGAGAACGGTTATACCTACTGAAATGCTGTTAATACAAGAGATGCCATCTTACAACCTACAAAATGGAAATTAAAAGGAACGAAATAGTTTGTTTAGTATAATTATGCAACCTCTTTTATAAGAAGTTCATTATGAAAACAGGCATCATTTTAAAAACAAAAACCATAACCTACGTCAAACAGATATTCTAAACTTCATGAGAGACAGAGGTTAATAGACATCGAAATACTAACTTAAATTCGGTATTTTCGTTCTGGAGTGGATACTAACATACACACACACACACACACACACACACACACACACACACACACACACACACACATGCACACACGCACACGCGAACGTGCACGCACGCACGGACACACGCACGCTCGCAGGTACGTACGCACGCACGCAAGCAAGCACGCACGCAAGCACGCACGCAAGCACGCACGACGTACACATGTACGCACACACACACACACACACACACACACACACACACACACACACACACACACACACACACACACACACACACACACACACACACACTCACACACAACATATACACACACATATGCACGCACGTGCGTACGTATGCACGCAAGCACGCACGCACGCACACACTCAAGCACGCACACCGGCACGCACGTACGCACGCACGTAAGCAAGCACGCACGCAAGCACGCACGGAAGCACGCACGTACTCACGCACCCACACACACACACACACACACACACCCACACACCCCCACATATACACACACATCATACACATGCGCAAGCACGCATGCACGTACGAAAACGAACGAACGCACGCACCCCCCCCACCCCACTCCCGCCACACACCATAAACACATACACACGCACGCTCGAACGCACAAATGCACGCACACACACGCCCACGACATCCAGAAAAATGGGGTTTTTCCGTATCATAATTATACCTTTGATCAGAACAACCTGAACGCAACTATAGGGTTTAATTACATAGTCCCCTGTTTGGTCATATTGATATTCCTTTCTGATTTATCAAATACTATGGTACACACGATCCTTTTTGATCATATCGGCGAATTTGGAAGTTTTCAAAGCATTTTTTAAAATCTTTGGATCTAACTGTATTTGTCGTAGCCATTGCTTGGGTGTGGAGATGGCTAGGTATGGAAAACCCTTTTTCAAAACAAGCCTATATGATCTAAGGCCAGCAGCATACATTGCTATAGCGTTTAAAATTTCACTTTCTGACTAATTTGATTTATTTTGGTTCTTCATTATTTTTATTTCATTTTCACTGAACACGGTTTTAACCCCAGCAAGAAGGTTCTGTAGTTTTTCAATTTCCTTCGTTGTGCACAATAATTCACTTCTTAGATCATCCATACTTTCATATGTCTCGTTCGTTTGAACTCTGAAAACTTAATTAATAGATAAACACGGATTTAAGTATGCACAATAATCATCACCCTATATTAGAAGTATGACAGGACTCCACCACCATATTGTGGTCAAAATTTACTGTTATCGTCACGCCACCAACTCTATCAATAATTTCTGACGTATCCTCCTCCCTGTAATAAATAAAGATACAAGGGACTTTAGACGTTCAAATCAAAATTTAAAGAACTTACATGTCTTTGGTGCTCAGTATTTCATTAACTAATTAATTTGAGTCCTCTGACTCTTTCACAACGAAGTTTCCGCATTTTCCCAGATGTTGACAGTAATGTAGCGACACAAACTTCGGATTGATATAAATTTTGCGTAGGACTCGTTGAGTCCACGATAATTATTAGGAGTATAATTCAAAAGGGCACTTTTTTAAATTCACTTCATAATCACTTCTCAGAAATGTTTCGAACACACCACAGTGGTTTTTATATTAACTTTGTCTTTTGCTTTCCTTTCAGATTTAGTAGGCACAAAACACTGCACAACAACATTAAGATTGTCTTCTGTAGTTTCGGACAGTGACCTACCTGAACGAGAAAGCCTGAAATCTTAATATTAATTGCTGAATACCTTGTCGAGATGGAGGTTCGACGTTTGGAAAATGTTTCACCATGATTGTAACTCATGCTGTTCTGTACTTAACTTTTGATTAAATAGCATAATACAACAAACAACAGAATAACATCAAACTGTTAGTGCCAACTAACTTATGCGTAATTGTTGAGTTCACAAATGTAGGCAACTGACTTATGGCCTATCTTGTATTTAAAATATAAACCGCAATGGCTTCAGGAAGTTCATTTCTGCTTATTAGAATCACCTTGTCATCCGATGAGTTGTCGTCGTTGATTAAAGCTATAATAGTTAATAGTTAACTAAAATTAAAACCGGTCAAAAATTGCCGTTTCTACAGATACCCTTATCCCAAACTGTCCTTATTACGCAGCTACCCTTTTACCACTCTATATATACTCATTTAAATAAGTGCAAACAGTGCACACAAAAAAAATCTTGTTCTCGTCAGAAATCTAACGTCTTATCAGCGAATTATTAAGTAACCATGGATAAATTATTCTACACTCGCTGCGTTGCACTTAATGAGCGGTGATTTTATTGTGAACTGTACATGCCGTAAAAGGAAACTTGTAGAGCAACGTTCATGTAATGATAAAATTACCCTGCCTTGTATTTGTGAACGTGAACAATAATCAGATATTATAATGAGTTGACTGTACCAGGTTTTTTACAAGCCGAGCAAAATGAAATTGCGGTTTCGCTTGTATTATCTTATGGAGTTAAACTTTGTAAAAGGATTTCATATGTTTAGGTATTGGTACTACTTTGACAAACACTTCTGCTGAACAAGCATTCTATAGCTATATAAAATCAAAGCAATTAAATTTTCAAGTTATTTTAATTGATCAACTTCTGCTTACAATTTTAGCATTGACAGTAATCTTGCGGTAATTTGAATTTAATATTTATTGTTGTCTTCCAGCACATACCGCTACATTTGGACAATAGTATTAATGTTAACATTTTTTTTAGTTTAAGGATATATTATATATGTTCTCCACCAGTTTTAATCCGGAAAATTTTCATTTAATATTTTGCTCATTTTATCATAAACGATTAACATAATAGCACCTCCGGGTCCTAACCTAAGAACTTTTGGTAAAAGACCCTTGTATAAAGCACCAAAACTAAAATAAATTTATTCTTACATGATAGTCAATCTTTACGTACAATAGTCTAAACCGAAAAACATATTTAAAACAAATTAGAATAGCGTGTATTCTTTTATGAAGTAACACTTCTGCGAAAAGCCAGTGTTTTAAATACATGAAAAACATTTATATTTTACGCATAGCGTACGCAAGCAATTCTAAATGCAATTTTGTACGCAACTATTTTACTTTCGTAAATTTTGTGTAATGCAGTTTAGACCATATTGTCTGACTCTTACCCCTCCTCAGAATAAACAGTTACTAGTGATCCAAAGGTTGTTCGGTACTTTATTTGACCAGGAACGGGTTGAGGTCCTTGAATTCTAGATTTTACTACATCAAATGGTATATTAGCCAAAGAACCTAAAACTCCACAAATAAATCCGACGGTTACCGTTTTAAGAAATTCTTGAGTGCTATCCTAAGAAATAAAAATACAAAAATTAAAATTTAAAAAATGTCAGTAATTACTTTTGAAGCTGGCAATAAGCTCTTCACGGTACTATAAAAACCTAAATAAAATAAGTTGAATACCCCATGTCTCCATACTGTAGCAGTAATCCCTTTGTTTAAACCTTTCGTTCCAAAACCGTGTTCTTTAACAATTTGTTTGGTAGTTGCCAGAGTACCCCCCTGCGTTTTATCTGCACCTCGATTTGCCTGTAAAGTTACTTTTACCACCTCAAATGGATTTGCAATAAAGGCTTCTGTGCAACCAGTTGCAGTAGCAGCCAAAAGAAAAGTCTAAAATTTTTTTAGTAGCTGCGATTTATCAAATTAAGTAAATACATACCGCGGGTGTCGCTTCACCACCAAACTTAAAAAGTTTTTTATATTGTTCGAAACTAAGAAACTGAATCAAACAAAATAAATCATTTAATGTGAATTAGTGATTGTACTTTACTTTAATGGCCCTTTTCGGAGTTTCTGCAACTATTGGGGGTAATATTCCTTTCCAAAACGATGGGAGTCCTTCGTGTTTGTACATTTTTTTAATACAATCAAATATACCCGTATAGTAAGTTGGATCGTTTGGATTCGCATTGGGCTTACTGCTTTGAATTTGCAAACGAGTTTTGATAACATCCAATGGATACATTATGCAAATTTCAACAAACCCTGTTACATCAAAAAACATAATAATTAAAATATGATGTTGCATATCTTACCAGCACTCCCTCCTGCTGCACTTTGTATTGCAGCTTGTTTCCAAAGTTTTTTACTCATCTTAGAGTGTTAATAAATGTGAGATATACTTAAAATTTTGATTGTTACAAACTTGTAAAAATGTATAATTTACGTCATTATTGTCAAAACGAAAATGGACAGACTAATAAAATCGGTATAAATACGATGGCATGATTTTGGAGTACATTAATTGACCTTGACAATATAAACCAGTAGTTAGTGCGCGGGAAATTTAAAATATACCCTTAGTACCAACTATGGAGGTATATCTACGCTTAAAATAACCCTTTTTACATACATAGAGTTGAAGTTATGCTTTTGAAGACGCTTCCTATTATTTCACTGTTAACATAAAGATAACACGTAAATTGAACTAATATAAGAAACTAGGCTTTTTTAAGTTACTTGTTAATCATATTTTGTGACATTTGTTAACATATTGCGTTATTAGATGTTAATTCATGTAAGAGATTTTCATTTTGTGTTATACAGAAGTTTGTGCATAACTTAACCTTCACGCATTCCCTTGCGGGGTAGATAAAATAATCCCTGCCTCTTATTTATTTTTCATTCACAATCTTTCTCCATCATTTCCTATCTCCGCATACCTCCCTAGCTTCCGCAAAATTCATACATTGTCTCTGACATGCTCTTTTATTTTTAAAACTTCTTATCTTTCTTTCCTTTATCATACATTCAGCAAAGTTTTACGCGGCCTACCAGACACCGCCTTACCTCTAACCTGACCCACATATATTTGCTTCGTTAATCTTGCGTTGTTCATTCTCTCAATGTGACCAAACCAACGGAATGTACTACTTTTATATCTATCCATCATCGTCTTTTCCTCACCACGCTCCCTCATTATGCATTCATTTTTTATCTTGTCCCTTCTCGTTTTACCATATGCGCTTCTTAGGAATCTCATACCCACGGCATTTATTTTTCTTTCGTGCTTTTTTTGAAATACCCATGTCTGGCTTCCACACTGTACTGACGGGAAAAACACGCCATTATAGATTGCTCGTTTGGCAGCTAGGCTCCAGCTTTCGTTTTTCATCATCGTCCACATACTTCCAATCACTTTCCTTCCAGCATTGAACCTTCGTCCAACCTCGCCCTCCATTGTTCTACCCAGACATACCAGCTCGTTTACTTGCTCCACAATTTCAACTTGCACAGTAGATACTCCACTCTCCTTTTTACCTTCCCGATTGAACACCACAATCTTGTTACGTTTACCTTTACGTTAATGCTTTCACAGTATGTATCATACTTCCTGAGAGCAGTTTGTAGCTCATCCGCACTGTCACTAATAAGACTGTGTTATCTGCATACACCACAAGTCGTACATTTACGTCACCTACCAGTATACCATTTGTATCGGTACGTGCTTGTATAACACGTTTATCCATGTATACATTGAACAACCACGGTGACATCACACAGCCTTGTCGCACTCCCTGCTAACTATTAAAGTATTCACTCACACCTCCTCTGATCCGACTACCGTTTCATACTGCCCTTACTCCGTTTATTAGACCTTTATTTACGCCATATTCATTTAATATTTCCCACAGCTACTCCCTATTCACTCTGTCGTGTGCTTACTCCAGATCTACAAACGCATAGTACAGCTTCCCTTTTACCCTTAAACACTTTTAGATCACCTGATAGAGAGCAACCATCTGATCGACACATCCTCTCCCTGGCATGAAGCCATCCTGCATATCCCAGATCTTAGTTTGTGCAGTTTCTCGTACTCTATCAATCAGTATTCTTCCAAATACCAGGCACGCTGTTAAACTTATTCCTCCGTAGTTCTTACAATCACTTTTGTTCCCCTTACCTTTATACAGTGGTACAATGACGTCGCTCGGCACTTTTCCACACGTAAGGCATGTATTGAATAATTCACACAATCTTGGAATAATCTTTGCACCTCCATACTTTAGCATTCCACCAGTTATTTCATCTACGCCTGCTCCCTTGTCTCATTTATCCCAATATCCTTCTCAGTTTCATTCATCGTTTCTTCTAAATTCTCCTTATTTAACCCTTCAGTCCTCACTCACTACTGTACAGCCTTCCGAAATATTCTTGCCAGCATTTCCTCACTTCACAATAGTCCCATACTATTTTGTTGCTCATATTCATCACTCCTGCAGAGTTCTGTTTTGGGCCACGTTTTGTATTTTTGACCCATTTCCAGAAGAGTTTTTGTTTCCCTTAAAATCATTCCGCATTTTCTCTCCTTCCACAGCCTCTTTAGTTATACTCGCTGTTTCCTTCGCTTCCTTGTTCCTTAATCTGTACGCCTCATGCAAGCGTTTTTGCTCAGTCTTATGTTTTTCAGCAATGTACGCATATTTTTTCTTACATACTGCCTTTTTTACCGACTCATTCCAACAAGCACATTTTTTCTGTCTACCTACAGTCGCTCTTCCACGTATCCGCACGGCACAACTGACAACATAGTTTTTCAAGCTTATCCATGCGCTTTCTACGTCAGTGTCTTTTATTTGTTCGTTCCACACTCATATCTACGTATTGTAAATAATAATAATAATAATAATAATAATAATAATAATAACAATGCTAATTAGGTTAGTTGGTCTATTTCCACAGTTTTGTTCGCTTTTTAACGCGAAGTTTCGGATGCGAACTCTGCTTCCATCAGGCTGTACTAGAAGGGCAGTCCTTACAAAAACACTTACAGTACAGAAAACAATAATAATAATTATTACTCTAGCAAAGTACAAGTCGTAGGTTCGAATCCTACTCGAGGTAAACTTTTTATTTATGTATTTAATAAAATTAATAATAATTTTTAATTACATATTTACCTTTGAACTTATTCGTTCATAACAAAAACTTATAATAATTTAATATTAGTCAAGTTGCTTTGGTATGTGTGAATCCTTGCGATATTGCAGGCTCACTTTCCATTAATATAAGTAATTTGACTGTAATCTGATTATATTTAGAATTTACATCAGTTCTACTTACATAAAGACAAAATTTGCATCGATTGGGGCTTGAACCTTGGTGGCGCTGTTGGTAGCGCGGTACTCTAGCAAAGTACAAGTCGTAGGTTCGAATCCTACTCGAGGTAAACTTTTTATTTATGTATTTAATAAAATTAATAATAATTTTCAATAATAATAATGTTTGCAATCTTTGAAATGTTTATTTCATGTCAAATATACGTGTTTTAGGCCCGGCCAAGTTACAGAGCTTATCGGTCGGGTCCGTTATTTACAGTAAATTTGTTTACAACATATAAATTATGTTAGTAGAATGGATTGGTATTTATATATGTTGTTAGTCTGACATAATAACTTTAAGTATAATACATGTGATTAATTTATTGAAGGGTATCTGTAAAGGGCGAGTACGTATTTTTAGTTTTGTTTTTAAGTTACATTGTGTCTATTATCCATTGTTTAATTCTAGTTGAGATTCGATGTGTGTTTTGTATGTCCGTTGGCATGGCGTTAAAAAGAGTAGGTACTAAGCATTCAAAAGTTCGCTTCCCGTATTTATTGAAATAAAAAGGCACTGCATAAGTTATTCGTCTAATTTGATAATTGCATTCAGGTAAGCGTAAAATCCTTTCGGTGTTACTGTCTTTGTTTTGTGTAAAATGGTTTTGATGTCTAGATGCTGATTTTCTTTGCTTAATTTGAGTAATCATGTTGGTAATGATCCAGTCTTCTGGTATGTACTACATCGGCACATCCCCATATTCGTACTGCATATCTTATGGTAGACTCATTCAAGGCTTTATACACGATTTCCATAGTTTTGTTGTTAGCGAATTTATTTATGGAAAAACATCCAAATAATCGCTTTAGTCTTAAGTGTACGTATTCAATATGTCTATCATATTCATATAGTAACTTTGAGTCAATCGTAACTGCAAGGTATGTGTACCCGTGCACCCTTTCTAGTTTAACGCAGTTGCAGCTGGACAAGTTTTTAACTATGAGACAATTGAAGTTATGCATGATGTTATTAACTTTATTAATTTTATCCATGTGTGATGTGGAAAAAACCATAATTTTAGTTTTTTGCGAGTTGTACATCCATTGCCATGACGTTATCAGGTTCGTCTTGTAACACGCGTTCACAAGTCTCAATGCTTCGGTGCGAATACAATAATATACCGTCGTCAGCGTACAAATAAAGTTATGCTGTATTAACTTGTTTAAATATTTCATTAATGTATACTAGAAACATGAAGGGGCCATGTGGCACGCCATATTTGATGGTTCTCTGGGTACTTGTGACATTATTTACTTTGACAACAAACCTTCTGTTTTCTAAATAACTTTTGAACATTTTAGCTGTTTATTTGTAACTCCCATATTCTCCAGACATTTACAAAGTATTTTGTGGTCAACTGTGTCTAATGCTCTTAAAACGTCAATGTACACAGCAATAGTGAATTTTTTGTGGTTTAGTTGCTGGTTTATGTAATCCGTTACCTTTACTAATACATGTTCTGCGCTTTTTTTTTATTGAAATCAGTACTGGTTTTTGTTAATTAGTTTATTGTTTTTGAGATAAGCGTATACAGTATTTGACAACGTAAGTTTCAATAACTTTTTGTATCACTGGTAAAACACTGATAGGTCTGTAGTTCTTGAAGTCTCTGCTGTAATTTTTTATGGATTGGACGTATTATAGATATTTCTAGGCTGTTGGGAAAGATTCCTTGCTTTAGCGAAGTGTTTATTAATTTCTAAATTATTATTATGCATGGAACCATGTTATAAGCATAAACCGTTAACAATAATTGAAAATAATGTTTCTAAACTGTACTAGAATAGATTGACAAAGTAACTAGAATAACGTATCTCATAGATGTTGCTATAACAAACACAATTAACACGAGGAAGAAACATAATGAAAAAATACAAAAATATACACTGTTAGCAGAGGAAATAAAGCAAATGTGGCACCAAGACAAAGTAATTATAATCCCAATAATGATTTCATCTACAGAAGTTATACCTAAAAATATACATCGTTAGATAAAAATTAAAAAACTACACCCTCAAATATACAGGTATTATCGCGGGTCTGACTTATAATAAGTAAAACAAAGACAGTACAATCAGTTCACGTGCTAAGTGAGATAGAATACACAAGAAACTAAAAGCGCTGATGCCATACATGCGTCTTTTGAGTAGGGTAGTATCAATGACACATTTAATTGCTACTGTCAACGAGAATTGAAAATCAGTGTTTTCGCAAGTCCGACACAATACTCATGTATTCCACTGAAGAAAAAATACAGATTATTAAGTGGTATTATTCAGGAAGCACTTCACAAGAAATAATGGACAGGTTTGCTTTTTTTCTTTGAAAACAGGCCAATTCCATCAGAAAGTACGATTATGCGTACTGTTTGTAAATTTGAAAGATGTGGATGTTTAAATAATTGTAGGAAATGCAGTAGCATGGATGGTAAAGATGGTGAGCATCGTAACTTAAAAGAAGAGTGCGAAGTCCAAGAAATTGCAGTGTGCAGTTTAGCAGAAACTAATTACCCGTGCAATACTACAAAAATTGCTGAAGAAATGAATATTGAACCAAGAACAGTTCGCAATATCTTAAAAAGGAATAAATACCGTTGCTATAGGTTGTAAACTACACAAGAAATTTTTCCAGAAGATAATCAAAAGCGTATGACTTTTGTGAAGATATGATGAATCGGGAATTTTAGACAATTCCATAATTGGTCCATTTTGTATCAACGGAAACTTGAATGCGGACAAATATTTAGAACTGTTGAGAAACCATATAGTTCCAGCTGTTCAACGCTTCAATATAAATTTTAATGACGTTTGGTTTCAAGAAAATGACTGTCCTGCTCATACTGCAATAAGAGTTCAACAGTTTTTGGAAACTACGTTCCCTAAACGTATTATTAGTGGAAAAGGTACTATTAAATATCCTCCTCGCTCACCTGATATCGCGCCGAACGACTTTTTCGTTTGAGGAGCAAATTTAAGGCACAGGCATGAACGTGCTGAAAATTTGGACGAACTTCGTTTCAAAATTACAGACCCTTTAAACAGCATGACCCAAGAAATGTTAGAAAACACCCGAAATGAATTTTATTTTATCACAGATTGGGTTACTGCCCTGCACAAGGTGGAGGTCTTTTCGAAAATCTTATAAAGTAGAGTTTTGAAAAAAGTGTGTTCTCTACATTTTTAAGAATAGTTGGTTTTTCAATAAGAATTACAATGCTAAAGTTAAACCTTAAACTTTAAGTTACACTATTAATGTAAATGTTAATCTTCTTACGAGCAATAATCGAACCATGTCATAGATTCGCAATTACAATAAACTTCGATGTTTGAGGTATTATTATTATTTAATGTTTAAGTGTAAAGTATTTATTTAATAGTTTCAAAGAAGACGCAACTCTTCAACATCATCTTAATTTCTTTGGTTTCGTTAGAAATTTTGAAGCTAGATTGAAGGAGACTACATGCAAATATTAAAATACTTATCTTTTTTGGGATTTTTTAATGGTGTACTTTAAATTATACAATCTAAACGTTTCGATAACACTTACAGTTATCTTCGTCAGTAGTAATGTTTGTTAAAAATTGTTAAAGACGTAGTAAACAATTTTGTCAAATTTGAAAAATTCAAACATAAACATAAGCCTGCTATTAATATAACAGTTTGAGAAACGTATAAGCCAACTATAAAATTGTATTAAAGAATAACTAGGTCATTAAAATTAAATATTGTTAAACTGCCTCAAAGATGACAAACCAGAACACTCTCTACGACGAAAGCTAACAATGAAATTTGCCAGCCAAAAAACACATTTAACAAAATTTAATCGAGTTATGATGTAAGTGTAAAGTTGTGAAAAACTTCAATTTTAAAATGATAGAAGCATTCACAAATCCAAACATTACATCAAAGAACATATGAGATTTTGTAGATTGGGTCAACCAGAGAGGTCTGCTGTGGCTGACCATGCCCTGAATAAACTAAATCATGACATTCAATTTGACAATAAGAAAATATTGTCAAGACAAACCCATTATTATGTTCGTTTGCAACGTGAAGCTATTGAAATATATAAACACCCGAATAATTTTAATAGACAAGAAGAAAATCTCCGTTTAAATAGGTTTTGGCATCTTATAATTAAAAAAGAGCATAATGATACGCCTTGACTTTAATTTGTTTTCAACTTTTGGTATGTCTAGGTTTTTTGCTGTGTTTTTCCTAGACCTTGAAGCAAATGCTTTACCAATTATATGTTAAATTTCCACAGCACTATAATTTAACATAAGTAGTTGAAATTAAATTGAAATTAAAAAAATTACAAAGAACGTTCTGCATTGTGCTTTTCATTGTTAATAACACTTCCAATTATTGATAAAGATTTGTTAGATTTAACTGGGTTATTTTTTGATGTAATGTTTGGATTTGTGAATGCTTCTATCATTTTAAAATTGAAGTTTTTCACAACTTTACACTTACATCATAACTCGATTAAATTTTGTTAAATGTGTTTTTTAGCTGGCAAATTTCATTGTTAGCTTTCGTCGTAGAGAGTGTTCTGGTTTGTCATCTTTGAGGCAGTTTAACAATATTTAATTTTAATGACCTAGTTATTCTTTAATACAATTTTATAGTTGGCTTATACGTTTCTCAAACTGTTATATTAATAGCAGGCTTATGTTTATGTTTGAATTTTTCAAATTTGACAAAATTGTTTACTACATCTTTAACAATTTTTAACAAACATTACTACTGACGAAGATAACTGTAAGTGTTATCGAAACGTTTAGATTGAATAATTTAAAGTACACCATTAAAAAATCCCAAAAAAGATAAGTATTTTATTATGAGTGTTAATGGTGAAAGTTTACATTTTCATACATGCAAATATGTACAAGTGGCAACATCGGTAAAGTTATGTCTCTCTCACACGCATATAATGCTTATTGGGTTTCTTTCTAGCTTATTATAAGTCAGACCCGCAATAATGTATTTCTATATCTGATATATATATATATATATATATATATATATATATATATATATATATATATATATATATATATATATACAGGTATGGAAAAATATTATCGCGGGTCTGACTTATAATAACTAATAAGTAAAACAAAGACAGTACAATCTGTTCACGTGCTAAGCGAGATAGAATACGCAACAAACTAAAAGCGCTGATGTCATACATGCGTCTTTTGGGTAGGCTAGTATCAATGACATTTAATTGCTACCGTCAACGAGAATTGAAAATCAGTGTTTTGCAAGTCCGACGCAATACTCATGTATTCCTCTGAAGAAAAGATACAGATTATTAAGTGGTATTATTCAGGAAGCACTGCACAAGAAATAATGGGCAGGTTTGCTTTTTCCTTTGAAAACAGGCCAATTCCATCAGAAAGTACGATTATGCGTAATGTGTGTATTTAAAAGATGTGGATGTTTAAATAATTGTAGTAAATGCAGTAGCATTGATGGTAATGATGGTGAGCATCCTGGTTGTAACTTAAACGAAGAGCGCGAACTCCAAGAAATTGCAATGTGTAGTTTTGCAGAAACTAATTTCCCGTGCAATAGTACAAAAAAATTACTGAAGAAATGAATATTGAACCAAGAACAGTTCGCAATATCTTGAAAAGGAATAAATACCTTTGCTATAAGTTGAAAACTACACACGAAATTTTTCCAGAAGATAATCAAAAGCGTATGGAATTTTGTGAAGATATGATGAATCGGGCTAATGAAAACGAAAGATTTATTGAAAATATTATGTTTACCGGCGAGTGTTCTTTTAACTTACATAGCCATCGCAATCCGTCTGTCGCTGTTGGTTACTCTCGGAAAAACAAACACATTAGTATTCCTTACCAGACACAATACCCTCAAAATGTTAATGTGGCAGGAATTTTAGGCAATTCCATAATTGGTAAATTTTGTATCAACGGAAACTTGAATGCGGACAAATATTTAGAACTGTTGAGAAAACAGATAGTTTCAGCTGTATCAAGAAGATTGTTGCCCTGCTCATACTACAATAAGAATTCAACAGTTTTTGGAAACTACGTCCCTAACCGTATTATTAGTGGAAAAGGTACTATTAAATATTCTCCTCGCTCACCGGATATCGCGCCGAACGACTTTTTTGTTTGGGGATACGTATCCCAGCAAGTTTATGGCACCAGGCATGAACGTGCTAACTATTTGGACGAACTTCGTGTCAAAATTACAGACTGTTTAAACAGCATCACCACCAAATGTTAGAAACCACCACTGTATTTTATCACAGATTGGGTTATTGCCTTGCGCAAGGTGGAGGTCTTTTCGCAAATCTAATGTTCTTGTTTGTAGCTCTCGTAAGTTTCTTCTTGGTTCTTCTTACGAGTAGTAATCCAACCATGTCATAAATTCGCAATTACAATAAACTTTGATGTTTGAGGTATTATCATTTAATGTTTAAGTGTAAAGAGTATTTACTTAATAATTTAAAAGAACACGCGACTTTTCAACATCATCTTAATTGCTTTGGTTTCGTTAGAAATGTTGAAGCTAACTTGAAGGAGACCTAAGTAGTTCATATTTTGTGCCTATATGCAAATATGTATATATATCGGTAAAGTTATGACTCTCTCACACTCATATAATGCTTATTGGGTTTCGTTCTAGCTTACCCGCAATAATGGTATATATATATATATATATATATATATATATATATATATATAAATCGCTCATTATCAATACGTGCCCAATCACAAGATCTCTTCATATTATTTAGTAGTAGAATTAGTTTTTAAACTTTAGTATTTATAAATATTTATCATAATAATAATAATAATAATAATAATAATAATAATAATAAAAGAAAATCCGAATTATAATGTAAGTGAACAGAGATTAGCAGACCAAAGAAGAGCTATAGTCCGGAATAAGCTGCTGCCAAGTGATACCATTCAACAAATAAGAAATGAAGTAGAACAGCAACTACATGAAGAAGATAATAGCAATCCAATGTGTACTACTAGCAGTACCAATAACTACAGTAGCAGCCTTGGTAACATTAGCAATAACATAATCAACGACAACAGTAATGGCAGTGGCAACAACATCGATGCTACCGTAATACAAACAATCATAAGTGATGAAATAAACCATGAAGGGGATGAACAAGTAAGTAAATGTTCTTACAACAGAACCAGCACAAGAAATACATGATCAAGAAATGATAAAAATATTGAAGGAAAAAATTGAAACAAATCTTGATAAATTTAAAAATACTAAACCTTCATCTAGATCCCCATTACCAAAATTTAGAAGATCAGAGTTACTATCAGATATCACGAAACTATTTAATTCAGTCATATTACCCGAAAAAATCCCTGCACTAGCTAATATAGATGAAACTCAGCTGCTCATCTATACTACAGCACTAACAATCACGCATTACTTTAAAATTAAAATGAGGAATAGAAACCTGTCAAATACTAAGAAAGAAAATCACCGTGGCAAAAACGGTTACAGGAAGATATTGAAGATCTCACAAAAAATAAAGGCAGATTAACCCAATGTAATAAGGAAAATAGATCACAAAAATTAAAAAAGAAAGTGAAAAGGGTATCAAGTCAGCGAAACACCATAGTTCTCACTCTGAACCTAATAAGAGAGTAATAGAGTATTTGGATACCCCAAAACAGAAGCTCTCTGTCAAAAGTCATAGATCTGAAGATACAAAAAAACGTTGGTTAGAAAAGCAAAAATAAATTATTTGCAGCAAATGAAAAGCAGTTCTATAGGAAAATAAAGGGCACTAATGTCAATAATAGTGCAACTCCAACAAAACAGGGCCTAGAACAATTTTGGAATGTATGTGGTAAAATTACATCGAACACAGCAGGAAAGCTGAATGGATAAAAAAGATAAAATAGAGTACAAAATATAGGCGAAATGGAATTTGAGGGTATAACTCTGGATGAGATTCGGTATATAATTATGGAAACACATAACTGGAAAGCACCAGGGATTTGTGGTATACATAACTTTTGGTTGAAAAGGCTATATGTATTGCATGGAAAACGAATACAACAGATAAATGAAATAATAAATGGAACCGGTATTATTCCTGAGTTTCTTACTAATGGAATAACGTATATGCTCCCTAAATGTCAAAGAACCCAAGATCCACAATATAGATCAATCACAAGTCTCCCTACCTTCTACAAAGTCATTACATCGTGTGTTAGTCATCGAATAAAGGACCATATAAAAACCCAAAATATTTAGCAGAAAAGCAGAAGGGTTGTCGTCAAAAACATATGGAATGTAAAGAGCAAGTAATCATTGATTCCACTATTTTAAAATACGTACAAAAGAATAGTCTACGTAGATTATAAAAAAAGTCTATGACAGTATACCGCACTCCTGGCAACTACAAGTAATAGAAATGAACAAGATTAATCCACAAATTATTAATTTTATGAAGAACGTTATACCATTCTGGATGACCACAATCATGTTAAATATACTGACTTCCATAAAAATTGCAACACCTGGAATTTGTTGAACGATTTTATTGAAATTTTCGTCAACGATGTCTTTCATTAGAACAAACAAACGATTAAAATTTGAATAAAATCTAGCTAGTAGTTTTTTTTTGTTTTTTCCTTTGCACTTAGTAACAATAAATTTAAAGAACTAATCAGTGTGTAATTAACTGTCACTTTTGCAAATTGTTTGTTCACAATTTCGTTCTGAACTTGGGAGTAGTGGTTAAGGGCCGGTTCTGGACCAATTCAAGATCACTCGCCCTCTGGTGGTGAGAAATGTAAGCTTTTGGATCTCTTCAAGGTCAAAATTTTGGCGGGAAATTTAAATTTTTGGAGCTCGCTAAAAATAGAAATTTCAATGTCACCATCCTCATCGTATTACAAGGTCATTCTGCGGTCAAACGTTTTGGCGGGAAATTTATATGTCAAGGTCAAAAGCTAAAAATAGACATTGCAATGTCATCATCATATTCCAATTCTTAGAAGTCTAAAAATAGAGTGATTAAGGTCAAAGATTATTGACCTGTAGGGGTACCGTATGACATTTCTTAATTTATAATAAAAGGCTTTCTTTGCGTGTGCATGATTCAGTAAACTTTCTATAGGCAAACATGACGAAAGTAATGCATGAAGTAGCTACCCCTAGTGTAAAAGCGGCTCCTAATAGGTGGTAGAAATATTTTTTAAGCAGATTTTTCTCGAAAACGGGCCAAAATTTGCCAAAAATAAATTCAAACCCCCCCTCGTCACCCCTCGTAGATTTTTCAACGTATCTAACACATATATCAAATTGGGGCAGCTACCCCTAGTAGGTGATAGAAACATTTTTTAAGAGATTTAGAAATAGAAATTTCAAGGCCATCATCATCATCATCATGATCATAGGTGAAATAGTTTTCTAAACTAAAAGTAGCATAAGGTGGGTATTTAGCAAGTTTCAACATGTAAGAGGTACTCAAATCAAGGACACATTTAGATTTAGATTTGATATAGAAAAAAAAGCACTCGTAATTATGTTACAAAAAATGAACTGCCCTTAACAATGTTCCGTTTATAGTATTGAATAAAACAATATCAAATTATTTTCTTGTAAATTCAACAACTGGTGGTATCGCTAAACATAACCAACATTAATCAATTGCTAAAATGTCAAATTTTACTAACTCCTGTCAAGCCTGTCAATCACCGTCATCACTGTTTCAGTTATCGAAAGACGGCGGTACCTTACAATTTTAACCAAAAAAGTAAAAATAACGTTGTCTTGGACATGTATTTCATCAGAAAAGGTGTAAAGTAAAGTTTGCTTAAACATATTTTATTATTTTATACTTCATATATTTTTTCTATGTTTCTGAAAGCTTACAATTTACTGACCATTTTACCGCATTGTAGCGGTGTTTTTACAATAGTGTGCGTAAAAATAAAGTTACACTTGACATTCAATTGTTTTACGTTTCAGGAGACGAAAAATATATATTGATGTATTATGAGCGCACAATCAAATAAATGTTATGTAAGAATAACCATTTGTGTAAAATGAGTTGTATACACGCCTGGTGCTAATGTGTACGGTATAAGCATCCACAAAAAGTGATAAGTTTCATCTCTCTCTCTCTTTCTCTCTCTCTTTCTCTCTCTCTCTCTCCCTCCCCCCTCTCTCTCCTCTCCCCCCTCTCTCCCTCTCTCCTCCCTCCCTCTCCCTCCCTCTCCCTCTTCCTCTCCCTCTACCTCCCTCTCTCTCCCTCTCTATCCCTCTCTCTTCCTCTCCTCCTCCCTCTCCCCTCTCCTCTCCCTCTCCTCTCCCTCTCCCTCCCTCTCCTCTCCCTCTCCCTCTCCCTCTCCCTCTCCCTCTCCCCTCTCCTCTCCCTCTCCCTCTCCCTCTCCTCTCCCTCTCCCTCTCTCTCCCTCTCCCTCTCCCTCTCCCTCTCCCTCTCTCCTCTCCTCCTCTCCCTCTCCCTCCCCCTCCCCTCTCCCTCCCTCTCCCCTCCTCTCCCTCCCCTCCCTCTCCCTCTCCCTCTCCCTCTCCCTCTCCCTCTCCCTCTCTCCCTCTCCCTCTCCTCCCCTCTCCCTCTCCCTCTCCCTCTCCCTCTCCCTCTCCCTCCCTCTCCCTCTCCCTCTCCCTCCTCCCTCTCCTCTCCCTCTCCCTCTCCCTCTCCCTCTCCCTCTCCCTCTCCCTCTCCCTCTCCCTCTCCTCTCCCTCTCCCTCTCCCTCTCCCTCTCCCTCTCCCTCTCCCCTCCCTCCCTCTCCCTCTCCCTCCTCTCCCTCTCCCCTCCCCTCCCTCCTCCCTCCCTCCCCTCCCCCCTCCCTCTCCCTCTCCCTCTCCCTCTCCCTCTCCCTCTCCCTCTCCCTCTCCCTCTCCCTCTCCCCCTCTCCCTCTCCCTCTCCCTCTCCCTCTCCCTCTCCCTCCCTCTCCCTCTCCCTCTCCCTCTCCCCTCTCCCTCTCCCTCTCCCTCTCCCTCTCCTCCCCTCCCCTCTCCCTCTCCCTCTCCCTCTCCCTCTCCCTCTCCTCTCCCTCTCCCTCTCCCTCTCCTCTCCCTCTCCCTCTCCCTCTCCTCTCTCCTCTCCCTCTCCTCTCCCTCTCCCTCTCCCTCTCCCTCTCCCTCTCCTCTCTCCCTCTCCCTCCCTCTCCTCTCCCTCTCCCTCTCCCTCTCCCTCTCCTCTCTCTCCTCTCCTCTCCCTCTCCCTCTCCCTCTCCTCTCCCTCTCCCTCTCCTCCTCTCCCTCTCCCTCTCCCTCTCCCTCTCCCTCTCCCTCTCCCTCTCCCTCTCCCTCTCCCCTCTCCCTCCTCCCTCTCCCTCTCCCTCTCCCTCTCCCTCTCCTCCCTCTCCCTCCCCTCCCTCTCCCTCTCCCTCTCCCTCTCCCCTCTCCTCTCCCTCTCCCTCTCTCCCTCCTCCTCCTCCCCTCTCCCTCTCCCTCTCCCTCTCCCTCTCCCTCCCCTCCCTCTCCCTCTCCCTCCTCCCTCTCCCTCTCCTCTCCCTCTCCCTCTCCCTCTCCCTCTCCCTCTCCCTCTCCCTCTCCCTCTCCCTCTCCTCTCCCTCTCCTCTCCTCTCCCTCTCCTCCCTCTCCCTCTCCCTCTCCCTCTCCCTCTCCCTCTCCCTCTCCCTCCTCCCCTCTCCCTCTCCCTCTCCTCTCCCTCTCCCTCTCCCTCTCCTCTCTCCCTCTCCCTCTCTCCTCTCCCTCTCCCTCTCCCTCTCCCTCTCCCCTCTCCCTCCTCTCCCTCTCCCTCTCCCCTCTCCCTCTCCTCTCCTCTCCCTCTCCCTCTCCCCTCCCCTCCCTCTCCCTCTCCCTCTCCCTCTCCCTCTCCCTCTCCCTCTCCCTCTCCCTCTCCCTCTCCCTCTCCCTCTCCCTCTCCCTCTCCCTCTCCCTCTCCCCTCTCCCTCTCCCTCTCCTCTCCCTCTCCCTCCTCCCCTCCCCCTCCCTCCTCCCTCTCCCTCTCCCTCTCCCTCCTCCCCTCTCCCTCTCCCTCTCCCTCTCCTCTCCCTCTCTCTCCCTCTCCCTCTCCCTCTCCCCTCCTCCCTCTCCCTCTCCCTCTCCCTCTCCCTCTCCCTCTCCTCTCCCCTCTCCCTCTCCCTCTCCCTCTCCCTCTCCCTCCCTCTCCCTCTCCCTCTCCCTCTCCCTCTCCCTCTCCCTCTCCCTCTCCCTCTCCCCTCTCCCTCTCCTCTCCCTCTCCCTCTCCCCTCTCCCTCTCCCTCTCCCTCTCCCTCTCCCTCTCCCTCTCCCTCTCCCTCTCCCCCTCTCCCCTCTCCCTCTCCCTCTCCCTCTCCCTCTCCCTCCCTCTCCTCTCCCTCTCCCTCTCCCTCTCCCTCTCCCCTCTCCCCTCTCCCTCTCCCTCTCCCTCTCCTCTCTCCTCTCCCTCTCCTCTCCTCTCCCTCTCCTCTCCCTCTCCCTCTCCCTCTCCCTCTCCCTCTCCTCTCTCCCTCTCCCTCTCCTCTCCCTCCTCCCTCTCCCTCTCCCTCTCCCTCTCCTCTCCCTCTCCTCTCCTCTCCCTCTCCCTCTCCCTCTCCCTCTCCCTCTCCCTCCCCTCCCCTCCCCTCCCCTCCCCATCCCCATCTCCAATGTTGCAACGGTATTGAGATGTTGTTTCAAATGGTCCCAGGAAGGGGTGTAACAACGTCACCCTGGATCTGGACGTCCCCGCAGGACTACAGATCGCGAAGAACGTCGCTTAAGCCTTTGGCAACATAAACGCTGCTGGTTACATAACGCCGCTGGTTGTATTGCCAATGTGCTAGAACCCGTTGCGCTTCAATGTCTTCAGGGGCTGGAAAATCCCATTTTCCAACGGGATAATGCACGCCCTCATACGGCAAGGGCTACAACACGTTCTTTGGAAGAATCTAACAGTGCCGTCATCCCATGGCCTGCTCGGTCGCCTGATTCGTCGCCCGTTAAACATGTATGGGATGAGGTCGGTAAGCGACTGGGTAATTTACCACAGCCTCCAGATAACTTACACGATCTCCGGCTACGGATTCAGGAAGCTTGGGTTGATATACCACAGGCAGCTGTAGATCACTTGATTGATAGCATGCCACGCCGTCTAAATGATTGCATCACACATCGTGGCGGAGCAACCCATTATTGAAAAAAACATTTTTAGTTTTTGTTCTTTTGTTTCCTAATTTTAATCGTTCGTTGGTTCTAATGAAAGACATCGTTGACGAAAATTTCAACAAAATCATTCAATAAATTCTAGGTGTTACCTAGAAGATACCAATTTAAATTGTTTTTTGTGGTATTTCTGGTAACAGATTTCAACTTTCTATTTTTAAAGCTCTCAGACCTTTCAAAAAACTCTTATAGTATTTTATAAACATACAAATTCTTTAATAGAAGTTTTTTTGAAATAATGGAAAGGATGGTATCACAATATTTTTGTTTTTAATTATTCTGATTGCATGCTTTTGAATATTTGTAATCGGTTGAATTGTATTGTTATAAGCTGATCCCCAACAAACCAGACCGTACTGCAACCGAAAATGAAAAAGTGCATAGTAAATTAGCAAGGCTACTATCTGCATATTTTCTAACGTGATATAAAATTTTGTTATGGTAGCACATGGCTTTGCTCTTAGTTGATGAATATGCTCCTCCATTTAAGTTCATAGTACATAGATCAAAGTACATAATTTTAGTTTTATTTAAATTTAAGTTTAACTTATTAGCATTAAACCAATTTTTTATTTTGGAAGTATAAGCTTGTATAGCAGAATTATGAGAAGACATACATTTGGATTCATATGCAAGCGCTGTATCGACCGCAAAGTCTGTGAACCTACCCCCAATTTTTCCAATACACAAGCCACAATATACTAAAAAAATCATTTCGGAAAGAACGCAGGCCAGACATTTCCAATTACTCAAACTACCTACTCTTACAACCTGAATCCTTCCGTAAGGGTAACTATTGAACCATGCATTGACCAATCCCCGGACATCTGCACAATCGAGTTTATCCAGCAGAATACTTCTGTAAAGTGCGTAGAAGGCGTTGTGCACGTTAACAAACATCCTCCCGAAGTCTTGACATTATTTATACTTTCATAAACATTGCTCATAAAGTCGTTTAAGTCTTTTTCGTGCCAAGGTCGCTAATAAATCTATTCTGCTGGTTTGAGAAAAAGTGAGTGGTTGATAAAAAACCAAGAAGTCGCTTGTTCACTGCACGTTTGAAGACCTTCGCTCGATACTACACTTGCAAGAGATATCGGCCCATAGTTGTTAATCTTCCGTGGGTCCCTGATGTTAGATTCGGTACTACTACGGATTGTTTTAATGCAGATGGAAGTATCTCTCTACTAAAGCTTATACTTATTAAGTGTGATATTGGAGTTTCTAACTATTTGACATTGTATTTAAGAACATGTTCTTGCGCCTGATCCAAACCAGCTGACTCTTTACTTGTAATTTGTTTATTATATTGCTAACTTCTTCAGTTGTAGTAGAATAAAGAAACATGCTCCTTTTACAAGTCGAAATTCAGATAGGTGTATTACTGTGTTAATTTTTCTGAAATGTGAATTGAATATGTTAGCGATATCAATTGCTTGATCATATCCCTTTCCCAAATATTCAATTACTCTTACTTCGTTTATTTTATTTTCATTTCCTAACATGGATTTTAATACATTACAACGTTTCCTTGTGTTTTTCGAAGCATTTTCCATTAATCGAGTTTTAGCAATGTTAATTTATTCGTTTAGTTGTGACTGCATTTCATTTGTAAACCAATGATATTTCAGTTCCACCTGATTTTTCTTTCGAGTTCCCATTCAATTTAAGTCTCTAGTCGCGTTAGGAATAAACATGTTACAACTTCTACATCATTTTCGTGGATAACGAAAATCCCAGTTTGTAGATTTCAACATTTGATTAGGTACCGTAAACTGGAGTGATGTTGGACACATTTTGACATTTTTTCCACTTAATTCGGAAAGTTAAATAAAAACATTTTGAAAAAATTTGATGACCATTGAGCATATCTCACGTGTCTTATTTCATAACTTAACGAATGTATTGTTATATTTTTTTACAACAAAAGTGGTACATAAATGGGGTGAAGTTGGACGGACCTAAAAATACTGTATTGGAGCAACTACAAATAACTCTATGGAGAAGGGGGGCACCTAAAACGTTTTAAAAAATGTACAGTGATTTTCCAATTTTCTAATTATAATTTTTCAATTTTCTTTTAAAGAAAACACAAATAATTTGCTAATATCTTTATTTTTTAAACATAAAGACGTTAAAAACCTTTTCCTCTTTTTTTCTTGGTTGTTGTTTGCGGAGCAACGTTTGATTTAGGTAATTCAATGACACTTTCAGATCAATTACTTTCTACTTCCGTTTGATTTGGTGGTCTAAAATCCGGTAACTTTTTCAAAATTCTCTGCCTATCGATAGGTACTATGCCACAAGCTGCAAATCCTGCCTGAATATTTTGCTGACTGCGACTTTTTATTTTCTACAACGTAACTACTTGCAATTTTGGGAAATCACTCTTTTGTATTACAACTCCATTTTGTGTTTTCCAGTCATTTAGTAAAATACTCCTCCATGCTTCTTTCATTGGTCTAAAGAAAGACTTTCAAGGGGCTGACATAAGTGAGTGGAATTGGGCGGAAGCGACACAAAATTGATAATATTTTCTTTGCATTTTTTATCACAGTTAGTGACTAAAAGGGTTGTCGCCAATAAGTACTTTTTATCCTTCACGCTTTGAGAAATAGGGCAAAGCTATTTGCAGGAAGCAGTCTTCAGAACAACCTTTGCTTCTATTATATACGGTTCCCTGTGGTCCGTATTCAATCCATGTGGAGTACATACACTCCGCTTTGTAAACTATATAAGGTGGTAGTAGTTCTCTGACTGTTGCTGCCATCATAACAGAAGTACTAGCAAAACTCAGTGTTGCCTTGCATCCGCCAAAAAAGATCGAACATTTCCTGTTGCAAGTATGAATGGCTCAGTTCTTAAGTTTTCAGACTCTATTACTTTGTTGGGTATGACTGTATCTTCAAATCTCTCGCGGGTTGACCATCTTCTGTCAGCTACCAAAACAGCTGCTCGTAAAATAGGCTTTTTGTACAGATCTAAGCAGTACTTTACCTCTCGACAACTTCTTCTGCTGTATAAGGCCCAAATTCGGCCTCATCTGGAATATAATTCTCACCTCTGCATTAGTGCTCCCCAATACGCTCTCGATATCGTTGATCGTATTCAAAAGAGAGCGATTAGGCTTATAAATGACCCGTCCTTAACTTCTCACATACAGTCCCTTGAGCATTGAAGTATGGTTTCAGTTTTTTCTTTGTATTATCGTTATTACAACGGCTTTTGTGCTGCTGAATTATATTCTTTGATACCATCTCGGGCTATCTTTGCGAGAAACACTCGGTTCGCTCATTCACATCATCAGTGTGCAGTACAAATCTCCACTTGTCGTACCCAACGGGCGCAATCCACATTTTTCTACACGGTTTCTAAACTCTGGAATGATCTCCCTAGTTCTTGCTTTCCTCTCACTTATGATATGAAAAAATTGAAGGTAGCTGTTCATAGGCATCTATTGGCAATTCATTATCCCTCTATCCATCCTCCTAAGTGTTCCTCAGTGCTTTAGTATGATAGGCCAAATTTAGCCTATTAAGGTCCACAATTATAAAAAAAAACAACTTCCATATGAACGGTTAGTTCATATGTAGTTAGTTGTATCATGGAGGGCGCACCTACCATTATTAAAAAAAAATACTTCACCCAGACTGTCCAATATCACCCCAGTTTACGGTAGCTTATTTCATTCTCATAACAATGATAACAGACGGATAGTTGTACTGCGGTAAAACTGTGATCCGTTATCTTAAGATGAATAACGGCGAATACTATTGAGTTATCATGAACATTTCCTTTAATAAATGTATGGTCTGTCACCCTATCGTAGTGTTTACTTCTTCTCTTGGCCATAACTCGTATTCTTCCCGGATCGTCGCAAAAATTCGTCTCATCGTAATTGACTATGTTTACCGGGAGAACATTTTCCAAAATATTGGTTTATGGTCTCCGAGTTAACCTCAGCTCTGGCTCTCTAACATCTAACAACTGAAAAAGATTCTTCCTCTGGCGAAAAAAATGTTTGTCCCCCGTATTTTTTACTGCATTTAACTCCACGACCGTGATTACATAAGGCGGATGTAGGTATCTGATATTTTTCCGAAGCTCATTTGTTTAGTTTTCACTTCACTGATAGCTTTCTCAAGGATTTCAGGCTTGTAGTTGCAATTTGGTTTAGTACCAATAACTATTTTATAGTTGCGAACTATTGTCCAACTTCGCTCTGTAACAAGCAAAAACTTTTCTTAAGCCGACCCTGCCCACCACCTATTTAATTTTATAACCTCAAAATCATGCTAAAGTATTTAAAACATTACATTTTAAGAGTTGCTTAGGTTTGAATACCCTACATTAAATAATGTGTTACTGACAAAAGTTATTAAACTACTAAAGCAAAAAAAAAAACTGTTTTTATTTACTTAACAGAACAAAAAAATATCACCCCTACCATTCACGTAGACCGCTACAAACTGACTAAAATTGAAACCTATCTGTAGGTCTCAACTTCCATATGAACGGTTAGTTCATATGGAGTTAGTTGTATCGTAGAGGGCGCACCTACCATTATTTAAAAAAATATACTCGCTGTCTAACTTAACCCAGAGTATCCAACATCATCCCAGTTTACGGTAGCTTATTTCATTCTCATAACAGTGATAACAGACGGATAGTTTTACTGCGGCGAAACTGTGATCCTTTATCCCAAGATGAATAACGGCGGATACTATTAAGTTGTCATGAACATTTGCTTTAATAAATGTATGATCAATAGGTACATGTATTAGAAACTATGTTAGTTTATATATTTACATTTTCAACCCATGGCTCAAATTCTTGTAAGAAATCACTAATTTTGTACATTTGTAACCTGTGTATTGCAAGAAGGTCGAATTTGAACTTGCAAAAGTACAGCAAAAGTGAATACAATCTGCAGTCGATAAATACACATTATTTTCGACTATTGTGAGACACAAACCCCTGCTGAATTTGTTTATTATTGCATTTAAAATATGAATAATAAATTTTTATTTTATAGGAAGGAACATTGAATTTAAAATCTTGAAAATGTTGACTCTGTCAAGCATGTTTAGTTTATAATTGTATTACGTTTATTATGTAATTCTATGTAAATTTGATTGACCATCTGTACTTAAGACATTTTCTTATTGATTATATCATGGTAATGCTCTAAAAGAATAAAATTAATTATTATTATTTATATTGCGGCTTGGAGAAAAACGTAGGTATCTAGTAAGTAAAGTGAAATAAATGCCGTAAAACTGTATGGTACTATTATTATATGATGTGATTTATAAGCAGTCTAAAATTATCCATAAGAACACGAAGTCGAGGAGCAAAAAAGACCAAAGGAATATTTAAGTTGGTGTCTTTATAACCATTTGTTAACAAACATCGTACATACCTGACCATTAATTTTGAACAATTTACTTCACAAGGACCACAAATAAAATTTTGTTTTAAAATAATTATGGTTTGAAGTTGATAGACCATTAAAAAGTTCAATATCACTAGCTATAAAAGAAAGATTTGTGAAAATCTGTGCATAATCAAGCGCGTTGCCCTATTTCCATGTTAATAATAGAGCCATTCAGGAACTGTTGGTTTATTACCAGATATACATGTTTTATGAACGAGTCAAAACAATAAATTTTGTGAAGTGATTTTTAACATGTATGAAACACCGTGCATGAAATGCAAAAATGTAGCGATTCTCAAAGGGATTCCGCCTAATAGGTAAATATTGAGACAAAGACGGTTCACTGACAAAATACGACTCTCGTAGATTCAAAAAAACGCCCTTAAATTAGAACCGAAAAAATAACGGCTAATATAATTTTCAGTCGAAGGCGTTAAAGCGGTAGTAAAAAATTTCATTTAAACTGGTCTTATACACAGATTAAAGTGTACTGTTAAAGCTATTTCTTTTCCGGTTAGAAAGTTTAGAGGTTTAGTCTAAACCGTAAGGAAACCATATAATAAAAGTGTAACGTAAACATAAAGTTTTCCTCTAATAACAATGCTTCTAAAATTTCAATTCAGAACATTTTTCATAAAAAAGAGGTTCGGACTAGTATCAAGCAAAACATATAAATATTTTATTTTAATAACAGAGTCTCTGACTAAAAAGAACTCACACTGTATCATAAAGCACGAAAATTAGTTGCAATAAACAGATTTACCTACACTTGATGGAAAAGTCTAGGTGTCTATTTATGAATAATCAAGGAACGGTTATTGACAACATGGATGATATTCATCTATTTACTGAAGGAATGCAGCAGTCTTTGAAGTGAGCAAACAATAGTTTATGCCCAAGACTTGCGCCTTTAATTTAGACCACCAACATTTCACTTTGCTCTATTTATTTAATAGTTGATGCCAGGATATATCGGTTCCCGTGTATCCGCTCTAATTGTTAAAAATAAATTTTTATAGTGACAAGTAACGCTCTCATTTCCTCAATTATCTGTATTAAAAATAAGTTTATTATAAACAAAAATACAATGCATGCACATTAAATCGCCACAGTTACCTTTCATCTAAACTTCATACATAAATTTTGGTCACATCGACCCGGATGAACTGAAATTGAACCAGGGAAGATAAGTATAGAGATTGGTTGATAGTTAAATATGGAATTGCGTACTTAACTCGTTGATGAAAACAGAAAAAAATTCAACTAACGGTCCTTGTTATATAGCTACATACAACTGCAGATCACTATTACACGATGAACAAATGTATGACTTAGAGAATGAAGTGCAGGGAATAAAGTGGGACATAATAGGTCTATCAGAAGTTAGAAGAAAAGGCGAAGGTTTCACAATCCAACAATCAGGAAATGCCCTGATGTATAAAGGACACACGACTGAAAGTAAATGGGGCGTAGGATTCCTAATTAAAAAAGAACATATCCAAAATATAATCTGTTTTAAAGGAATATCAGAAAGAGTTGCATATATAATTCTAAAAATATCCGACTCATGTAAGATAAAGATCATACAAGTATACGCACCCACCTCTACCTACGAAGATGATGAAGTCGAACTCACTTATGAAGATATCATAAATGCAAGAAAAGAAGCAAAATGTGAACACGACTTAATAATAGGGGACTTTAATGCCATCCTTGGACAACAAGATGAAGATGAAAGATACACCGGAAAATATGGACTGGGTACCAGAAATCATAGGGGGGGTGATGCTAACAAACTTCCTAGAAAACCAGCAATTATATGCAATGAACACATTCTTCAATAAAAAATACAGCGAAAATGATAAGGCCAGACGGGAGAACAAAAAACGAAATCGACTATATCCTAAGCTCCTCAAAATCAATAGTACAAGATGTAACAGCTCTAAACTCCTTCAACACAGGAAGCGATCACCGCCTAATAAGGGCAAAAATGAACATAGCAGGAAAGAAGAAAAGATCGAAGTACAAACCTAAACGAAGGAGCCAAATTGATGTAGACAAACTCAAAGAAAATAGAGAAACATATAAAAGAGAAATAAAAGAAAAAATAGGGAACATTGAACATATCAAAAAAGATATAAATAAGTTATGTCAACATATAACAACTTCGATAACTGAAACATCATTCAAAATCGCAAAAAGAATGAAACAAAATTCAAACAAGTTAACAAAGGAAACTAAAAAGAAAATAGAAGAAAGAAGAAAACTATACAAGGAAGATAAATATGGAACAGAAGAATATAGAAAAGTCAGAAAGGCACCCGTAAAATGATCAGAAAAGATCTAGAAAAAAAGTATGAAAGGCAAATAGAAGAGGTAATTGAGAATAACAAAAATATGAAATGCCTCAGAAAGCAAAATGGAAGTCGTGAAATTATAATGATCAAGGATAATAACAGGGAAATAAGAGACAGAGAGGAAATACTTCAAGTTATAGAAGAATTCTACAAAATACTATACAGCTCCCAAGTACCAAGAGCACATATAAACAACAAAGATTGGAAAATAATCAATGTAGGATCGGAAGACACGCCCGAGATAAGTAAAGAAGAAATTATAGATGCCCTACAGAACATGAAAAATAACAAGGCACCCGGAGAGGATGATGTAATAACAGAGATGATAGAAGAGGCAAAGGAAATAATAATACCGAAGTTAGAGACTCTATTCGACATATGCTTAGAAAAAGGAGAAATACCGGAAATGTGGAAAAACGCATCAGTCATCATTTTGTTCAAAAAAGGAGACCCATCACTCTTACAAAATTACCGCCCAATTAGTCTTATGTCGCATTTGTACAAATTATTTACAAAAATTATTACAAATAGAATAACAAAGAAACTGGATCAGTACCAACCAGTCGAACAAGCAGCTTTCCGCAAAGACTATAGTACATGCGACCATCTACTAACGGTTAGAATACTTATAGAGAAAGCAATCGAATATAATCTTGAACTCTACATTGCGTTTGTAGACTATGAAAAGGCTTTCGACTCTATCGAACACTGGGCTATAATAGAAGGACTAAATCACGCACGAATAGACCATCGGTATACAACCTTAATAACAAATATATACAAACAAGCGACGTTATCGGTTAAAGTATACGAAAGCACAAAAAAGTTTGCGGTCAACAGAGGCATAAGACAGGGGGACACAATATCGCAGAAACTATTTACATTGGCAATGGAAGAGGTATTCAAAGAACTAGACTGGTCAGACAAAGGAATTGACATATGCGGAGAACGCTTAAATCACCTGAGATTCGCCGATGATGTAGTTCTATTTTCGAATAAAAAGGAAGACTTAAAACAAATGATAACAGAACTAGAAATAAAATCAAGAGCAGTAGGCCTAAAAATCAATCTAAATAAAACAAAGACAATGTGCTCCGAAAATCCAGAAATAGCTATTAGAGAAACAACTATAGAGAACGTCAGCACATATATATATATATATATATATATATATATATATATATATATATATATATATATATCTTGGACAAAAAATAACACTAAGTAAAGAAAATAGAGAAATGGAAATAGAACGCAGAAGACGATTGGGATGGGCAGCATTTAGAAAACTATCTCACATATTAAAAAACAAGAAAATTCCTTTACACCTGCGGGCCAAGGGGTTTTTGATCAATGTGTCATCCCAGCAGTAACATACGGAGCACAAACATGGACCCTCACCAAACAGATAAGATCAAAATTACAGGTTACACAAAGGGCCATGGAGAGGTCCATGTTGGGTATAACCCTAAGAGACAGGAAAAGAAACGAGTGGATAGGACAGAGAACGAGAACAACAAATGTAATTGAGAGAGCGGTACAATTGAAGTGGGACTATGCAGGACACATAGCCAGAACTAAAGATAACAGATGGAACGCAAGAGTATTACAATGGAGGCCGTGGTCAGGAAAAAGAAGTAGGGGAAGACCACAAATAAGATGGTACGACGACATCAAGAAAATTGCAGGACTACCGTGGTTAAGAGTCGCACAAGACAGAGAAAGATGGCGACAATTGAGGGAGGCTTATACTCAATACTGGGTGAAAGAAGGCTAAGAAGAGAAGAGAAGAATATTTATCAATATCGCGCTTAATATCAGAATCATTGAATATTAATTTATTGTTGGATGACCACTGTCTTAATTGAAAGCCTGCACTTTCTAAAATACTACTGATGTCATTTTTTAACTTGATTGCCTCGTTTATTGTCTGTGCTCCGGTGAGTAAGTCATCAATATAAAAATCGTTAATAATTGCATTACTTGCTTGCGGTAGTTTTTTAGTATTTTCCAATCCCAGTTGTTGCAAGCACCGAGTGGCAAGGAATGCTGCCGGCGCGGTACCATACGTTAATCCCGTTGATTCTTGTCTATGTTAATCTGCCTTGTCATTTTAGTAATGTCTGCAGCCAGAATATAATTATGTTTACGAAAGCGCACTGCTATGGCGAATAAATCGTCTTGAATGTGAGGGCCTACGCAAAGCTTGTCATTTAATGACGTACCGGAACTTGTTTTGCAAGAGCCGTCGAATACCACCCTCAGTTTTGTTGTAAGGCTCGACTCCTTCAGCACTCCGTGATGTGGCAATAAAATACCGCTTTACCTTGGACTACCTTCGGGTCTATTTTGCTCATGTGACCGAGCCGTTCATATTTTAATAGAAATTCGCGATAGGGCTGTTTAAGTTGGGGTTCCCGTATAAATCGCCTTTCTAATGCTTGGAGCCTATGAACTGCGTTATCTAATGAATTTTCCAAATTAAAATTCCCCTCCCGCGTAGGTAGACGTACCTCAAACCTACCCGTAAGATCGCGCTTGACACGCTTCATAAAGTGCTCTTCGCAAAATAATTCCTCTTTAGTAAATTTACGATTACTGTCACATTCCTTAAATTTTAAAAAATAAGGACACCGATATAAAAGATGATCCCTTTTGCAATAATGACAGGAGAAAGCTGTGCTAGGACTATACTTGTTGTCACATAATTTGAAATTGGCCGTTTCTGAAATTGTTTCGAATGATTATCCCTATCACTACTAATGGTTTCCAAAATTTGGCATCGCTCAATTAAGAACTTCATTAATTCATTTACCGTTGGTAAATCGTTCTTATTGATTGACAATTTCTCCCATTCGTGTTTAGTTGCGTTATCAAGTTTTGTGCTAATTATATACACTAATAAAATGTCCCACTTATCCGTGAGTAATTCTAAATTTTTTAAAAATCGTAGATGCTTGTTGAAATTATCACATAAGGAACGTAACGATTTATGCGAATCCTTTGTCACCGTAAGCAATTCAAAGATACCCTTGACGTGTGTATTAATAATTAATTTCTTATTTTCATAACGTTCCTTCAATAAATTCCATGCTATCGAGTAATTTGCTTCTGTGACTTCTAAAGAGTTTAATAAATGCGCAGCTTCCGTTTTCAAGACCGATTTTAAATAATAAAAACGTTGAATGTGTGTTAACGTGTCGTTTTTGTTTACAAGAGCGTCGAGTATATCATAGAAATTTAGCCAGCAATCGTATCTACCGTCAAATTCTGGTAGATTCATTGTTGGTAATTTAATGATGTGGTTTGATTGAAATGCATTATTAGTAATTTGTGGCGTAATATTGATAAATGATGCATTTGCTAACTAGTGCTTTTCTATAATTTTTTGCGCGATTGAAATACCCTGAAAATATATATTTTCAAATTCCTCTGTTTCCTCAGAATAATCTGCATCAGTTTTAATGCATTGTATTTCATTTTGAATAGATTCGAATTCTGTTAGTAACGGTTCTATTTTTTGCAGGCGAACCTTTAATTCTGTAATATCTTCTGAATCATTAAAATTTGTTACAAAATTTTTAAATCGGGTTATGGTTGCCTTAATTTGCTTACGCTTATTGATACATGCCTTTAATTCGTTACTTGCCATAATTGAATCAAACAAAAAAATAAAATAGAATGATAAATAGCTTAAAGACGTTATTTGTACAATAAATGCTTAGGTAATTTAGTAAAGGATGAAGCTAAGGGTCTTACCTGTTTTTTTATCTGCCTCAATACTGTCTTGATGCTTGACCACTTTGTTTGAGCTTGCAATACAGATGTACCTGCTACCTTCAACAATGGAAATTCTTCGAATATACCCTCTTGCCGTTCCTACATACAGGTTGCTCTCCAGTTGAAAGCACTTCTGGGCTGTGGCTATCTCAGTTGCACTTATTGTAAAATTTAATATTTAATGCTCCGAATATAATTTACTTCCGAAATCCGTCTCAAATGACCCAATCCGGCTCGAAGGACCAAATGTTACATATTTTTTTTATAGTTAATAATTTAAACTCGGTTTACTGACAATAGCAATATATTTATGCAATACATAAGTGGACTTTAAATGTAGCACATGAAACGAAGTTCGGAAACGGAATGCCTTCATGTCCCTTCGGTCAGGATCACTTCTTAAGCTAAGGTTTGTGTGTACGCGCACAAAGTTTGCAACATACACCCCCCTTGAAAGATATACTTTCAACAATATATGTACATATATCCATAATTACATGCTACAACTTAGTTTCAACTCGGTTTACTGACAATAGCAATATATTTATGCAATATACATAAGTGGACTGTATTCTTAAATGTAGTACATCAAACGAAGTTCGGAAACGCAATGCCTTCATGTCCCTTCGGTCAGGATCACTTCTTAAGCTAAGGTTTGTGCGTACGCGCACAAAGTTTGCAACAGTCCTTCATAAATAGAATTCATGATCTCCAATTGAAAATATCTCGACGTACCATTTGTGGTCGCCTGGCTAGGTTTGACAGTTACCTGTCTAGTATTGAAGATAAATTCAATGCATCGCACACCTTATTGCAAGTCGAGCTATTACAGCTAGACAAACCATTTGAAGATATTCGCATCTTACTAAGTCAGTTCGTAGATTTGCAATCCGAAATTGAAGGTTCCGCAGAGCAAGAATACCCTCAAGAATTTGAAAATAAATATTATAGATTGTTAAGTACCGCAGGGTATATTCTTGATCTATGTCGTTCCATTATCTACGCCCATCGAAGCAATCAAACATTTGAATCTGTCCGTTTCAAATTACGTTATTGCTTGGGACAACCTAAAGGATAGATGCGATAATAAAAAAATCTTAGTTCATAATGATCTCAAGTCATTGTTCAACATCGAAGGTATAGGAAAGGTGTCTTTTCTAAACTTAGACAGTTAATAGATTGTGTGGAGAAAAATCTCCGTTCACTGAATATAATCATATCTAAAGAGTATCTTTGGGAAACATTTCTCATTTTTTAAGTATATTAGTTCAAAATTAGATGCTTCCACTTGCAAGAGTTTGAGAACTCTTATAATTTAAAGACCCTACCTTCCTTTGATGAGCTATTAGACTTCTTAAAGAAAAGAGTTTCAATCTTGGAAACGCTGGAACAAAAACAAACAAACAAAAACACATAATATTGACCGTCAAGGTTCAAGGACATTCGCGTCGACCACACCAGCATGCTCCTTATGCAGTAATTCTCATGCGCTATATTCTTGTGGCAAATTTAAACGTTTAGCTAAGATAAAGCAGTTAAGTTTATTTTTTAATTGTCTTTCAAAAGGTCATTCGATAAATATTGTAAATGCAAAGTTATTTGTACCCGCTGCAGGTCAAGACAACATACTTTGCTGCATTTGCCAAGCGAGTCGAAGCCATCTCCTACTTCGGACTCTGCTGAAGGTGCGACCGAAGCAAATGTGCCCCTTTTTGAAAGTTCTAAAGGAAAAATTTTACTCCCCACTGCATTAGTAAAGGTACTGGGTGCAGATGGTAAATACTACAGGGTCAAGGCACTTTGGGACTCTGGTAGTATGTCTTCATTCATAAATTCTGATTGTGATTAAAATTAAACCAAGACCTACTAATACATGTGTTTTTGGCATTTCAAATGCAGGTGCTAGTATAAAATATGCTTCCGCTCCAATGTAACTGGTTACTAGTAGCAAATAGTTGTTATGTAATTTCCAGCATTTCAGGTCCCATTTCAGGTACTAATGTCGATTTTGATAGTTGGAATATCCCAACGGACATTATTCTTGCCGATCCTGATTTTGATCAACAAGGTGAAATCAGTATCTTGTTAGGAGCAAATTGTTTTTGGCAAATTATTAGTGATGGACAAATTTCTCTGGATTCAAGGAAACCCATACTGACATAACACAAAGCTTGGTTGGGTAGTCTCAAGTTCGATGGCATTTCTTTCTTCTGAGCGTAAAGTTAGTTACAATCTTTCAACTACTCAATACCTAAATGATCAGTTAGCTCGATTTTGGGAATTATAAGAGGTTTCCTCAAGTAACGTAATGTCAAAATGAATTAAAATGCGAATCTCATTTAGTAAAAACATTTAGGCGTAACCTCGATGGCTGATTTGTGATCTCTATCCCGCTTAAAGATTCTCCTAGTCTTCTAGGTGATTTTTTGGAACAAGCCACAATTTTCAATCTAGAAAAACAAATGTTGATGGTAGTGCTTGTAGTTCTGCTAGAGTTTCAGTTAATGATATTCAGCACGTTGGTCCCGTTGTTTTTGCATTTTCTGCAGACGTGGAAAAAATGTATCGCAGGTATTGGGTTACCAAGTGATCCGATCCTTATATATTAGTTAAATACTGTTACTTACGGCCTACGTCGGCTAGTTTTCTTTATACTCGCTGCTTAGTAGCATCCCAAGATTGTGCTCAGTCTCATCCGAAGGTCTCGAATATTATTCGACTCGATTATTATTTTGATGACGTTTTATCAGGAGCCGATTCTCTCTCAATGACAGCAAATTTGTAAATCCTTGTTCAGTATGCTTACCGGTTGATGCTTTCATCTTAGAAAGTGGGCCTCGGATGATCTACGATTTATAAAGGATTTTGATGGTATCGATGTTCATCCAGATCTCCCTAATCTAGGAGAAAATACAATACCTTAGGTGTATTGTGGTCGAGTCACTCAGACATTCTGATGTTCAGTATTGTTAAATATTTACATAGAAAATTAACGAAGCGAGTCATACCCTCAGACATATCTCAAGTACTCGATCCTTTAGGATTTCATGGGACAATTCAGCCCCAGTCGAAATTGAAGAAAGGTGGTTAACCTTTAGAAAAAATATATCCCTTCTTGCTGATGCTGCGTTTCCTAAACGGGTTATCTGCAATAACCTAAAAAGAATTGAACTTCATGCTTTCTCAGACGCTTCCGTGATAGGGAACTTTAAATTCTTAAGATTAACTGTGTCTATAAGTGGACGTACAATCTATATGTTATTTCTGTATACAGATCTACTACGGGAGATCTATAATAATTTCTTGAAGACTTAGAGAACGCATTGTACAAATGACAATGAGGTGGCCTTAATATTAATATATAAGAATCTAAATTGTGGAACAGATCATCAATGCATAATAAAACTCAGCAGAATTCTTAATAACACAGAGTCCTGTATTGATCATTTACTTCTTAAATGCAACTTAATCTGTATAACACTTTCTGCATATATTCGCTCACACCAAATTTCTGATCATTTTCCTATTGCAATGAATGAAATTAACATACAAAGAAAACCTTCCCACACTTAAGAGTTGTAAATTATTAATAAATTATAAGAAATGGAAAACTTTAATATTGGAAAGTTTGTGCTTGTAAGCAAATTTTCAAAATTTTATGAAATATTCAAAAAAATATATTCAAACCAGTACTTGAAAAAATAAAAAAAAGATATGATAACGATAATTATGCAACCTAATTTATAATAAACTAGCCGCACCCGTCGCGCGTTGCTGCCACTCAGAAATGGGGGACGATATTAAAATTTTGTGATACACGTGTCTCATAATATTAATTGAAGAGTATAGGTCCAATTTTCGAGTCAATGGACCCATATAATAAAAAATTATTTCATCCCCTTAGAGGTGGAATTTCGAAAAACTCTTTCTTAGTGAATACCCACACTTCACAAAGAATTTTCCAATTTTCTACGCAATTTGATTTATTTTTCTTTCCGTAAGAAACTTCTACAAAGTATTATAAAAAAAGCAATGAAATCTGTAAAGCCGTTCTCAAATTATGGTGTGACCAAGGAAAATAAGCATATATATATATATATATATATATATATATATATATATATATATATATATATATATATATATATATATATATAGATTTAATCCGAAAATAGCCAACATTGTAAACAGAAACAATTATATATGTCAAACAGACATAGTCAGTATCTTGAATCATATCTATTTAAATTTTACACTTATCCCATTTTACATTAAGAAACTTTATAAAGAAAAGTTAAGTCAAAGTAAACTTTCCACAAAAAATATGTTTACCCATTAATCATTATTCCAGTATTAAAAGAATTTTAACTAGCACTTAAATTCTACCCTAGGTATTTTTTGCCGCTAAATTAGGCATCGTATCAAAAAATTGCATAGAACACAATTAATCTATGTGATTATGGTGAATAAGTGGATAGCTTCATATCTTGTGTACACTTGCTTCAGAAATATTCGACAAACAACTAAAACCACCTCAGTGAAACCCCCCACGCCGTCGCTGAATTTCTCCCAAAATCTAATTAGCTCAAGGAGAAATGAAAACAAAGTCAAACACAACATTTTTAGTACGTAAGAGTTTTCGTACTGGAGTTATCGTGAGCGTTAACATACACTCACTCACTAACTCAATCACTCACTCACTCACTCACCCAATCACTAACCAACCCACTCACTCACTCACTCACACCCTCACTCACTCACTCACTCACTCACTCACTCACTCACTCACTCACTGACTCACTCACTCACTCACACACACATCCAGACATACACACACACACTTACTCTCCACAATCACACAACAAATATACACACAACCCACACCCATATCCACACTCACACATACACACAAACAAACCCACAAACACACAAACACACAACACACACACACACACACAAACACACAAACACACAAACACAAACACACAAACACACAAACACACAAACACCCAAACACACAAACGCACAAACGCACAATCGCACAAACACACAAACACACAAACACACAAACACACAAACACACAAACACACAAACACACAACACACACACACACACACACACACACACACACACACAAACACACAAACACAAACACACAAACACACAAACACACAAACACTATGTACATTGAGTTCATTGTCTACTATAACTACTACGGCAGATTGCATGCCCAGTGGACTGGTGTGTTTTATCAGTAACTAACGTACGTTAAACTTGATCCGCTTTAAAGCATTAAAAACTTCACTAACAAAGTGCACTTGGTTAAACACATCCCATTTCGAGAAGTTCGGAACTGACACAATCTCCAGGACCGATACTTAACTCACCCACCGCCACCGAGCGCTGCCCAATGTTCTTAACTTTCTGCCGTCCAACTTAAAACTAACTAATAAACCGCAAAAAAAACTTTCTTCCCCTATGAACTTAAATCATCCCTTACGCAATTGCGTCATTTGTTTTTAACATCAATCTTTCACTTGGGAACAGCATCAACAGTACTTATACAGCCACACAGATTTATCCCACGAATTGATATAGCACATTTATTTTCACTTCAGGACATATTGTAGCTTAAATGACTTTTCCTACTTCTACGACAGATCTTAACTAAACGAACCACACATGACAAAGGGCGTACTGATATGAACGCATTAGTGTTATATTGTTTTAGCGTATCCATGTTAACATTTGTTTTTTACTAACTACTTTTCAAGAAAAAATTCAGAAAGGAAAATGTTGTCAAAAAACTACTTATTGGACAAAAATTTTAATAATTGGACGTGAATAATTTAGTTACTGGACAAACCAAAAAACAGTTTTAACACCTACCTGTCTCAACAAAACGACGATTCACCATTTTCTTCAGCGCATAACTAACTCACACAAAAATAAACAATGGGCGATTCAAGGAGAAATCGAATTATTTTAAGGACATGTCCAGGATGCCAAAATAAGCAAAGTGTTCTAGGCCTATTTTTGTTTGTTTCAGAGATACTTTGCTTAATTCTAGTTTAAAACCTGAACAAATATTTATTACAAAACTAAAAAAAGAAAACAAATAAAAGTTAATGAAGTTAACTTTGACACCCTTCTCCCAAATTTTCAACGTCGGTTTTGTATTAACGAATGGCGCGGCATTCTAAATGATCAGTTGTTCGCTCCTTTCGTATTGAATAGGCTGGGAATGGTTATTTACATATTTTAGAAAATCATTTAGAGGAAATATTGGGCGATGTTCCTTTGAATATTTGACCACGTATTATCTTCCAAAGTGATAGAGCACCTTCTCATTTTTCAAATAATGTTAAAAAATTACCCATTTCGGCGATCGCTGGATTAGTACAGTCCCCCCCCCCTTGGCCACCGAGGTCACCGGCTCTTATTCCTCTAGATTTTTGTCTTTGGGGACAGATGAAGTCGTTGATTTATAATACGAAAGTGGACACAAGGGATGCCTAACTAGATAGCATTTTTAATGTTGCAGCATTACAGCGAATCATCATTCGCTAAAACTCGGTACTAGATCAATTTATAAATGCCCAAATAAGTGTATCGAAGTGGGAGGCGATGTTTTCGAAAATTTGTTATGAATTGATACTATTCTGTCTGTTTTCTTTTTTTAGTTTTATAATAAATATTTCTTCAGTTTTTAAATTATAATTCATCAAAGTATTTCTAAAACAAGCAAAAATGGGACTAGAGCATATGACCTTACTTTGCTTATTGTGGCCTCCTTAAAATATTTCCTCCTGAATCACCCGGTAGGTAAATAACCCTTAATAAAAGTGAAATTTTGTAAAGAGAAAATTACTTGTAACCGTATCTTTTAACTTTACTTGCATATATGTTATACAGTTTATCTATCTGTTCCTTCTCATCTTCACTTCCTTTCGTGTTTTTTCTTCATCCGTGTCATTTCGTACTTTTTCATATTTAAAAATTTGATTTCGGTCTATAATTCTTAGCCTAATGTTCTTCACTTTACTCATCTTGGATAAAATCTTCATTGCTGTCCTCTTAATCACAAAGATGACAGTAACTATATCATCTGTAACATGATTTTTGTGAGCTTTTGAAGATAAGTGAAAGAACAGGGAATGTCGTTTCAGGAAAGTTGAGTTAGTAGCGCCATCTAATGGGTAATTACTTAATGTATGTAGTAACAAAGGGTATTTACTTAATCTATGTAGTGACAGATCTGTAATGGAATAAACCAAGCATGGTAACGCGTGGTAATAAATGCAAGTATAGCTGTTTTAGTAAAAAACAGGGAATGTCCAGGCGTTATTTGAAAAAAACAAGGAATATGATTTTTCATAACGTGGTGGACTGCAGGTACAACAACAGTAACTAATGTCATGGAGAAATAAACGTGTTTTTGTGAAAGTCAGTAAAGTAAGTAAAATTTGGTGGATCGGCAGGCAAAAATTATTTTACTAACCTGGTAGGTAGGTAGACGTCCCGTACACATTTTTTGAACTAGCATGATATATTTTTCAGCTTACTCCATATTACACAAGATTTATAAAATCACAGCCAGCTCGGAACAATAATATTTTTGCACTTTTAGGAAAGGATTTTTTAGTTTTTACGACGAAAAAAATTTATTGTTATGTTAATTTAGGTGATTATAAGTCTAGTTGATATATTACTACCTGACGTTAATATTACGTTTTGCTATAAAATAATCTTAGAACATTTTGAAGTTAAAAATGTCATTTTCTTAAAATTTTAAAAATTTTACATTCCCTGTTCTTTTCTTTAACCCTTTATAGCTACGATGTTCTAACAAGGGCAAATATATTACGTTTATTCTTTATGTTTTATGTTTTAGAATCCTTCAAACGGTTATACGAGGGACAAGCTACAATTATTGAGAATAGAAAGATTGATATTAGTTTTTAGAATTTTTATTTTAAATATGTTCAAAGTAATTGCCATTTACAATCATGCACTTAACCATTCTCTCCTTTCATAGTTTAAAAGCGTTCAACCAGCTGTCTTTAGGGATACTATCAAAAAAACACTTAACGGAAATGTCAATCTCGTCTTCTGACTGGAACCTTTTCCCTCTTAAATGTTTTTTGAGCTCAAAAAATAGCCAGAAGTCATACATCGCCAAATACGGTGAGCAAGGAGGATGTTCTATAATTTTGATTTTGTTTTCGGCTAAATACTGAACAGTTGTCCCTGCTGTATGGGACGACGCGATGTAACATGATTCCCTTTCTTGACACTTTACTGAACACAGTAGTCAAACAATTTTCAGCATACTATTTAGCGGTAACTGTCTTCTGATCTAATTTAATTGCGGCCACCAAACCCGTACTTCTAAAAAATACTGCGTACATAACTTTTTTCATTGCTTGTTGTTTTTTCACCATCGTAGGGGTTTCTTCATCTTCATGTATCCAGATTCGGCTTTCTTGGCGAGTGGGAACATCAAAAAACGGTATGTACGTTTCATCACAATTTTAGAAATAACTTGATGGCCTCCAGCATTCCACATTTATGTAAAGTTTGTTGGCAAACTATAACACGTTCTGCTTTTTGTAAACCGAGTTCCAACTTTTTTTCCAATGTAAATGTTCGTGCAATATTGATCTCACTTGCGAGGATTGAACTCTATCATTGCATAGGTAATGCGGTTGTCCTCTTCCACCATTTTCTTCGCCGCAGCAATGTTTTCGGGGTTAATAGCATTTAAAGGAGGGCCATCTCCTTTTCTATGTACTACCGACTTGCAACCACGTTTAAATTCTGTATACCATCTAAAAACAGTAGCCAATGATGGTGCGAGAACCCCAAATGCCGACTTTAAACTTTTCTCACACGCATACGCGCTCAAGCCTTTTTTGAAATCATAGTAAATCATTATCCGAAAGTTCTCTCGTGATAATTCGATTTTTTCGAAAACAGAAGCTTATCTATGGACTATTGCTCAGACACTATTCAACCGGATTGCACAAGATAAACTTCAATTGACAGATAAAATAATGCACTATTTAATAAACAACAATTTGTTTTGCACGGGTAACTAGATTTTTCAATTCTCAATAATTTCAGCTTATCCCTCGTATTGTACGTTTATTCATATCACTCTCATATTTATCATATTATCTATTTAATCAAACTGTTGTGGCCCCATCAATTCTAAAGAATCGTTGTAATTATACAGAGGTCTGAACTATCTCTTATGAAGTATGTACAATGAGAATAGTTATGTTTCATTACTACCAAAAATGGTAATTTTTAGGACGAGAAAAAAAGTTACTCAACAACGCGTTGTGAAGTGATTTTAATTGAAACGTATACGGAGACTTGTGACTTCGTGACATGTTTTTTCATTTCTCCTTTCTTTTTCCCCATTTAGAATTATGTGGGCCTTTTCTATAAAAATTCGTGGAGGCTCGGTTGCAAAAGAGGGCCTATTATCATCAACGTAACTAGTTTAGGTGTAATTAACGAGTTCTTTCCACTCAACCAATTTCTTTTTTACTTTTGGATCGCTGAACTGCTGGCAATTTATCTATAACCCTGCAGCAAGCAACGTTGTATGGTTTTGGTAACTAATAGTTATTTTTCATGGTTTCAAACTCTCCCCCAATGAAAATATTGGGTGTCCTGGAGTAGACGTAACAAACTTAACTACGGCAACAAATAGTACTAATGAAAATAGGAAGAAAATTTCTGGTAAACATGGGTCATAACACCCTTCATTTCTTCGATACAGAGTGTTTTAGTTGAGAAAAAGAATCACTTTTTTGATTGATGAAAGCTAAATTTTGATGTAACTGTGATCTCAAAAATATTCAGTGGTGTTGTTTCTTGAATGGTTTGATACTTAACGACTCTAACCTGAGTGCCATCGGCATTTTTTCGAATTTGTGGATTAACTTATGCTTTTTTAAAGTTTTTTCCTGAAAAAAAATACCCTTATTTTGAAGCTCTAAACCCCACTGAACCTTACAAGACTTAATTTTCATATTAACAGGGATGGTTTAAAAAAAATTAACCAAATTGCAAAGAAGCATACATATCAAATCGTTCGGAGCCAATTTTCCCGAAATCAGCGAGGTTTACCGCATCAGAATAAAAATAGGTAATCAATAAACCTGAGAAACTGGCAGTGGCGTTCGAGTTAGGTTCATTGAAATATCAGATTATCCTAGAATTTGTCACTGGAATATTTTTGAGACATGACAGCTACATCATGCAATCTCACTTTTTTGAGTCGTATCGTAGTATCTTCAGCTGTTATCGAATTATCACAAAGAAAGAAATTTGTTTTCTCGACTAAAACACTATGTATTTCTGAAATGAAGAGAGTTAGTACCCATTTTTATAGGAAATTATTTTCTTATTTTCCGTAGTACTATTTGCAACCCCACCTATTCCGAGACACCCTGTGTATGTAACGTGTTAAGATATGTAAGGTGTTAAGATACGACGTCAAAACTGACTCACAATTGGGCGTAACAGTACACCTTCTTTATGTATTTTTGAACGTCTGTAGAATTTTGGACAGCTGTATGATTTTTCTCGTGGTATTAATTTTAGTTTTTTCGTCGATTTTGATCTTTTTTATTTTCGTTTTTGTTGTTTTTTATAGATACGTGGATGGATCTGTTGTTATTTTTCGATATGTTTGATCCATTAATCATGGATTAAACTCAAACCACTTTATCGAGTTGATAAAAATGGAAAAACTGCAACCAAGAGACATAATGAAATGAACCAATTAACACTATACTTATTTTGGTATGTTAATTGTACAATAAACTATAACATTTCAGTTAAACATCGATCGATAGGCGTACAAGTAATAAATTTTAAGATGAGTACACACAATTTAGAGTTTGATCAAACTGGATATTAATAGCAGCGCTATGTTATGTTTGAAAACGTTACTTATGTAACAATTAGACAAAATATACATGACAAATAAAACTATGTATCACGTTTAGCATCTGTTATCGCAAATTTATTACATTGAAAAATCAGAAACAATAAATATTAAAAGCTAAGGTCAGTTTTGACATCGTATCTTTGTTCGCCAACACATCGATCGATGAGGCGCTACAAGTAATAAAAAAGAAATGCAGACCACAAGAGGACATATTGGATTTAATCACGCGCTGTATGCGAAACACGTACTTTATGTACAAAGACAAAAGATACAGGCAAATAGAAGGAGCACCTATGGGTTCACCGTTGCCACCTGTTATCGCAAATTTATTCATGGAAGAAATAGAAACAAAAATCATTGAAACAGCTACACACAAACCACACTTATGGCTGTCGGTGACACATTCGTTATCTGGAGACATGGAATATAGAAACTAGAAGGATTTTTAAAACATTTAAACAACGGACACAACAAAATAAAATTCACGAAGGAGTTAGAGGGAAGCGAAATGTTACCTTTCCTAGATGAACTTGTGACTAGGAAAAAAGAGGGAAGTTTGGGGCACACGTGGATCGAAAGAGGACACATACAAATCGATACCTAAGTGCCATTTCTCATCACCACGCTGCACAACTGCAGTCAGTTTTTAAACCAGTGGTAACCAGATCCCAGAAACTGGCAGACGACGACAATCGACTGGAAGAAACGAAAAAACTTCACCAGGCTTTAAGACAAAACGGTTTTTCGGAATACAACATTCAGAAGCATACAAACCCAAAAAATCAGCGGACACAAACGAAATCAAAGAATACATAGCGGTTGCTTTTTTACCGTATGTGAGAGGTACGACAGATAAAATAAGCAGAATTCTGAACAAACATAACAGAAAAACAATATTCAACACAGGGAAGAAAATCAGCAATCTGCTTACAAATCAAAAAACCAACATTCATCTGGAAAACCAAGGAGTATACGAGATCCCTTGTAAAGATTGCGAAAGTTCTTACATTGGACAAACAAATAGGAGAATTCAATTAAGAATGGAAGAACACCAAAATGCGGCGAAGAAAGATCAGAACACGTCATCCTTGGCACAGTGTGTCAAAAATACATCACACACTATTCACTTTAAAAATACTAGATTGATTACCAAAATACAACATAGAAGACTACGAATTATAAGGGAAGCAATAGAAATTAAAAAGCTTCCAGACAACCTCAACACACGAGACACAAAAACTTCTCCCAACATGGAAAACAGCATTAAATAAACATACAAAGAAAAACACAACAAATCAAAATACGTCACGCACAATTGCAACAAGAAAAGAAAAAGAAAATAGAAAACCAGAATAGAAATCCAACAAGGACCAGTCACACGAAATTGAGGGAAAGCAAGAGAAAGTGAACCAGTGTTAAAACCTTTACATCGGACGGAGAACAACAGTTTTGTTGAAGTTACACGAGCAACGAAAAGAATATTTGAGAATGGCCAGTGAGATTTGGGTGAAACGTGGTCGAGGAGAAGGAGGAAGAAAAACGTGGGATAATACCCGGAAAAACGGAATATCATATATATATATATATATATATATATATATATATATATATATATATGCACACACAAGTATGAAAAAACATTATTGCTAGAAAGAAACCCACTAAGCAATATATGAGTGTGAGAGAGACATAACTTTACCGACGTTGCCACTTGTACATATTTGCATTTAGGCACAAAATATGAACTACTTAGGTCTCCTTCAATCTACCTTCAACATTTCTAACGAAACTAAAGCAATTAAGATGATGTTGAAAATTCGCGTGTTCTTTGAAACTATTAAGTAAATTAAATGATAATATCTCAAACATCGAGAAGTTTATTGTAATTGCGAATGTATGACATGGTTCGATTACTACTCGTAAGAAGAACCAAGAAGAAATTTACGAGAGCTACAAACAATAACATTAACATTTACATTGATAGTGTAACTTAAGCTTAAGGTTTAACTTTAGCATGATAATTCTTATTGAAAAACCAACCATTTTTAGAAATGAAAGGAATACACTTTTTTCAAAACTCTACTTTATAAGATTTCCGAATACTGCGCAAGGTAGTAACTCAACCTGTGATAAAATTCAGATCGGGTGTTTTCTTGGGTGATGCTGTTTAAAGAGTTTGTAATTTTGACACGAAGTTCGTTCAAATTGTTAGCACGTTCATGTCTGTGCCCATAAATTCGCTGGGATGCGTATCCCTAAACCAAAAAGTCGTTCGGCGCGATATCAGGTGAGCGAGGAGGATATTTAATTGTACCTTTTCCAGTAATAATACGGTTAGGGAACGTAGTTTCCAAAAACTGTTGAACTCTTATTGCAGTAGGAGCAGGACAGACATCTTCTTGATACCAAATGTCATCAAAATTTATATTGAGGCGTTGAGCAGCTGGTACTATCTGGTTTTTCAACAGTTCTAAATATTTGGCTGCATTCAAGTTTCCGTTGATAAAACCTGGACAAATTATGGAAGTGCCTAAAATTCCTGCCCACACATTAACTTTATGGGGGTATTGTGTCCGGTAAGGAATACTAATGTGTTTGTTTTCACGAGAGTACCCAACTGCGACAGACGGATTGTGTTGGCCATGTAAGTTAAAAGAACATTCGTCGGTAAACAAAATATTTTCAATAAATCTTTCGCTTTCATTAGCCCGATTCATCATATCTTCACAAAATTCCATACGCTTTTCATGATCTTCTGGTAAAATTTCTTGTGTAGTTTGCAACTTATAGCAACGGTATTTATACCTTTTCAAGATATTGCGAACTGTTCTTGGTCCAATAACCATTTCTTCAGCAATTTTTGTACTATTGCACGGGAAATTAGTTTCTTCTAAACTAAACACTGCAATTTCTTGGAGTTTGCGCTCTTCGTTTAAGTTACGACCAGGATGCGATAAAATTTTTCCATACCTGTATATATATATATATATATATATATATAATATATATATATATATATATATATATATATATATATATATATATATATATATATATATATATATATATATATATATATATTTCAATGTTCAATGTAAAACCAATTATTATGCATGAAGACGTTGCCAAAAACAGTTGAGGCGATTGACCTCACAAATAAAGCTGTACTATTGTTAGGTGGCCCGTACACCGGTAAAGTGGCACACACGACAAGTATAGTGTGTCCTGATTTCGTTGCTTGAGTTGTTTTTAAAGATATCTTCACGTACTAATTTGTTGACCTAGATTTCGTGGCTAAATCTACAATTTAGAATCTTCGTTATTTCTCAACTTGTAGTCAAACGTCCATGTTTCCATACTTTTTTCAAGGCCTTATACCTCGCTTAATAGTATCATACTATTTATGTAACCAGCCACTTTTGTGGCATGACTGGTTACATAAACATATAGGAAATAACATCAAAGGTAATAGTTTAGGATTGAATCGAGTGGAACTAGCTCTCTCGATAGCTCAGATGGTTAAGAGCCCTACTTTAGATAAGTAGTGGTTGTGGGTTCGAGTCCTGCTCGAGGCAATCGTTTACTGTATGTACGTTGTTAGTTTTAATAATTCACAATTTACATACTGTTATGACTTTGTCATTATTAGCACTTAGATGCGTTTAGTTTATAGTTTCCCTTTAATTTATATAGTGTGTCCACGGATTAAGTTCATTATAGGTGTATCAGCCCTGCTTCATTGGAAATGCATTTTCATCATGTTTCTAATTTTTTGAATTCAAAGCCGTCTTGGTGGTGGAACAACAACTATTTTCTTTGCAGGTAAAGTACCTCTTTTGTGTATCACAGAGCAAAATTTTATTACGAAATCCTGTTCAGAATCGAAAGATAATAATATCTGCAAAATTTGAAAATAATCAGCACAATTTCATGAAACCGTTATTTTTATTTATTGAGAACTATCATCGATTAGATCTAGGAATCTATGCATACAACGTTTCAAACAATACATTGTCATCTGTTTACAAACGATACTGATTGTCATTATTGTAAAATTGAGTGGTGGATTTTTGTTATTCTTATTCAAATTCTTTATTATTGTAGTTATCTAATAGTTGACATTTCAATATTTGTCATGTAACAGTAACGTCTATTTGTAATCAATAACAAAAATAATTAAAAAAAAAAGAAAACGTACTTAAATAGTAAAAAGAACAACTATTCGACGTAGCCTCCAGCAACTTCAAAGCATCTCTCCACTCTAATCCGAAATTCTTTGTATACATTTCTTAGCATGTACGGGGTGATTTCATTTGCGGCATTAATTATTGCTTGTTTAATATATTCAATATTGTGGTTCATATCTGTTTGGTACACTTTCCGTTTTAGGTAACCCCATAGAAAAAAGTCGGGAGAACGAGACAGAAAGAATATGGGTCCATATTGTCCTATCCATCGTTGCGGAAAATATTCGTCCAGCCATCCTCTTCTTAGCAAAGTCGAATATGACGAACAGCCATCATGCTGAAAATACATTTTACGCCTTTGCTCCAAGGGAAAGTTGTGGTAATAAAAAGTTGTTTAGCAAATCCAAATATACGTCCTGATTTAATGACTCATCCAGAAAACACGGTCCAATTATTCGGCCTGGTAAAAAGCACATCTAACATTTACCTTATTAAAAAATTGATTTACAGTTTTGGGATGAAACAACTCCATTTTCCGTAAACGTTGCTTCATCGGTAAATAAAACCACTACCAAGGCGGCATTGAGTTAAATAAATTAAAAATGTGATGAAAATTTCATTTCCAATGAAGCAGGGCTGAATCTGAAAAAATCGTTTTGAAATTCCAAAATGTTTGGTGATTTACACCTATAATGAACTCAATCCGTGGACGCACTATATATATATATATATATATATATATATATATATTTTGCGAAGTGCCAAAATCAGTGGCGTTCTTACACTTTTCCAAGGGTATGCGGTGCATTTTTTTTAAATGGGAATCATAGTTGGCTTGGTAACCATCAACTGCTGTTCATTTTTAGCTTTTCAAAAATATAAATATAGATATTGCTGAAAAACATTTTCAACAAGACGGTGCCCCAGCCCATAATGCTTTGGCAGTGAGGAATTACCTAGATAACCGTTTCCCAAATCGTTGGTGTGCAACATTAGATTCGGCATTATGACGGTTTTGATGAATTATGTTTTACAGAAAACCCATTGGAAGAAACCGGGTATTGACAGATCTGGAGATCCTAGCGGCTATAACATCGAAACGAATGTTGCGATCCAACGATTTTACGATATTTATATTTTTGAAAAGCTAAGAAAGAAATGGACCCGATGGTTGCCAAGCCAACTATGATTCCCATTTACAAAATGCAAGTTTACATTATTTCTCAAAAACCGCACCCCTTTAGGGTTGTACAGAGTACAACTCCTTTAATACTTCTACACCCATGGTCACAGATTCTAGCTACTTAACAGTTTGGGTAATAAATAAAAGATTTGGTGTCTTATGCTCAGGCGTAGATTAAAGTGGGCCAGGTTCATAAAATTATCGATTTTCCTTATTAATCAAAAAATATTTACATGTACCTAGATATGTTCACTTTAAAATCGGGGTTGCTTCTTCGTTAAACTAATAATTAAATACTCGGGCGCCAACTTGTTTTTAAATATGGAATAAACAAGTAAACCATTATACAATAAAGTTAAAAGAAAATGTCTACAATAGCAAAGTTTATTCACACGACCTACATCTAATTATAAACAGAAATATCTTAATGCTAATGTTAGTAACAGTAAAAACTATGAATAATTATTAATGTTGTGAGTAATTAATGGAAACAGAATACCTTTTTCTTGGACAAACTGAAGATACTGAAATGGATGCCTGCTGTCAGCGTTTTGGAAAATGTTGCGTTATATTACTTCAGATTGAAATAAATCTGGATTGTATGCTTAATAATTCCGAAATGACTAAATTTGCAAGATTAAAGTGTTTTAGAATTTCACCTCCTATTAACGCACTCTTGATTAATCGTAATCAGTAATAGTGAAGTTAAAAAAAAAATAAATCGTAAATGTGAAAGTAAATATAAAAAAAGTGGCTGAAATGCAAACGTCTCCAACATTGTAAAATAATCTTTAAATAACTCACAATAAAATTTATAGCACTTTTAATAAAAAAAATAATTAACAGCAAAAATGGATGCTTACATCCACCTTCTTAACTCAACCAAAAACGACGCTCTCCGAAGGTTTTTGCACATGTCTGAAACTGATGTGCGAACGGTACGCGTACGAGTTCTAACTAAAATAGTTAAATGTATATTTCTATGCAACCATATATACAACACACGCTGCCCGAAATGTACGTTGTTGCCTAAATAAACGTAAATTTTATTACAAACGTAAAAACGTAAAAATTCTAAGCACGCCACTACATTCGGCACTTCGCAATATATAAATTCCGTTGACGAAATATATCAGTATAATAATATAAGCGAGGTACAAGACCTTGAAAAAAGTATAGAAATAGCGACGTTTGGCTATAAATCGAAAACAAAGAAAGACACCAAATTTTCGATTTTGCCATGAAGTCGAAGTCAACAAAAGTAGTACACGAATGTAAAAACTACAAACTTTTATCTTTGATAATAACAACTATATCTTAAAAAAAAACTAAAACAACGAAATCGGGACAGATGGTACGTAATTGAATCAGTTTCATTCGATACAGACTTCATTAATTATCCAAAGATTACTGTTTAAGATTTACTAATACCAATTAATATTAAACAATCAGTTACGTAATTGTCGCGTGTGCAACCTTAGCCATATAACTCACATAACAAAAGAATACATAGTAACTTTTTGCATGTAAGTTATTAATACACAATATCCTATTGATAAGAAGTTATATACATATTAGGTTTCTATCGAAGGAATTCATCACCTCTAAAGTTCACTTGGTAGAGTACTAGTCTAGTCAATGAGAGGAAATGGGTTAGAATCCCGTATGGGGGAAAATTTTTATGTACACATAATTATCGCTTTGCTTGCTCACGTGTTGGTTGCTGACACTTTTTTTATTTAGTCTTCTTTAACAACTTCAATAACCACATGACCAAGCGGAAATCGCAGTGAAAACAATGAAACAGAAAAAAAAGAGAACAGAAAAGAGAAATCCGGGAAAGTTTACACCAACAACACAATGTAAATACCTAAAATAACGCAGCAGACGTCAGCTTAATTAGAATAGTGTGAAATATGAAAATGTAAACTTTCACCATTATCACACATAATAAAATACTTACATTGTTTACAACATTTTTAACAATTTTTAACAGATATTACTACTGACGAAGATAACTGTAAGTGTTATCGAAACGTTTAGATTGTATAATTTAAAATACACCATTAAAAAAAAACAAAAAAGATAAGTATTCTAGAATAGTGAGAAGTTGAAACACCTAATTAGTGACCTATAGATTACAAATAGGATTTGGCCGTAAGGTCGTCAATTCAGGATCCTGCTCATACTTGCAAAACCATACCGTTTCTAGCCTAGTTACACAAATAAATATTTCCGAAATATCTAAAAATTTTGAACGTTATTTTTTATTTTTTTTTACACCTGGAGCTCATGCAAAAATATCATATCCATATCGGATCCATATCTATGTATGTGCTTTAAAATGTTAAATGAATTCCTTAATATGCAAACTCTATGGTAGGAATAAAGAGGAATAATCAGCGCAAACTATTTTTGATTAACAATACTTAAAATTAACGCCAGGTAACCAAATACGTTTGTGCGGTTTTTCATGGTGAAATAGAAATTTTTGTTTATATTAATGACCTTTTACCAATGTAACACCAATTTTTGTGTGCCATTCTTGTAAAATTGTATGGGTTTTTAATCAAAAAATTGACGAACTGAATTTATAACATCAAGTATTGTGCTGTCTATGTCTCATGCAGTTGTCAAGTGACAAAAAAAGGTCATAATCACCTGGTGAAACGCCAGGAGAATGTGGAGGGTAGGGTAACGTTTCCCAGCCAAGTTCAGAAATTTTTTCCCTGGTCAATGTTGTGGTTTGCGGTCTGGCGTTATCCTTTAACAATAGCACCTTCTTTCGATTGACTAAAGAATGCTGTTTTTGGATGAGTACTGCTTGTACTCGCTGTTAACAATATAAGTTCGCAGTGATGGTTTGACACCTTTCCAAAAATTAGTAATGGACTAATCCGGTCTCTGCCCACCAAAACACACAGCAAAATCTTGTTTGAATGCAAGGAAACTTCAGGAGTGTGTGGTACCGAATCAGTAGGCGACAACCAATGATACAAACGCTTTTGATTGGGGTTAATTTGTTATCGTTTGATAATTCATGTGAGACCCATTTTTATAACTTCCACGTCTTTCCTAGCTGATGAAGGTGCAAACGAACCGTTTTTCTTTACTCACATTGAACTGTTCTGCAATCTCTAGGCACGTTATGCTGGAATTTGTCTACACAACCTGTTCAAGATCCTCGTTGTTCATGATCTTCGGTCTCCCAGACTGTGATTCATCGGTCAAGCTGAAATCTCCCGAAGAAATTTTCTTGAACTCCGAATGTGGTACATATTTTTCTCGCCGAGACTGTGGCTTTAGTACCAAGTTTGTACTCCTAGAGTAAATAATCGCGAATTAAGGTTTTATACGTGTCCATTTTCAACGATTCCAATTTGGAACTAACCAATTGTCGCCAAGTACCCGACAAAAGAAAGGATTCGTATTAAAGTGAATGACAGATAAGAAACATGTGCCTATCAACAACTTATTCCTGGCATTCTGCTCTATACAAAAATCGCACGAACGTTCTTGGTTACCTGGGATAATCGTTGTTGTTTTTAAAATAGAATTATGTAAAATAATGTGCTGATAAAAATGTTAATCATAAACTAAACTATTATTACAAATATTACTCACTGAATGGTTGTTTCAAATTTTGTTGTTTTAATATTTCTATTAATTTTAGTGAAATTTTAATATGTTAATCGTTAGCTTCTAATTGTACCTTTTACAGTGGTTCTATAAATGTACTTTCCAAGATGATGTATTGTGCTGAAGAAAAATTGCAAGGCCCGATCACTGACATAGTGCTTTATTTCTAATTAAATATAACCGAAATAAACTGCAGTATAGTGAAGCTCCATTATCATTTTATTCCTCAAGATTGTATAAAATCTATTGCAACTTATAAAAATGAAGTATTACTGATACGAACTAATGCGTAATTAAAACATGACTGTAGGAAAATAACGAAAATTAATTACCCAGATTAGGGCATTAAACCAAAAATTCTAATTCAGCAATTATTAGAACGGCACGTTTTGCGTCAGCATTTCTAAACTGATTTATAATATGTATCCTTTCATAATGCAGAATTGTGTTAGCAAGTTAGAGCTGACATTAATATTAATAAGTGAAAATGAAATACTAGTATAAAAATTGTGCTCATTCATCAGACTGGTTTCTTACATATCGCAATTAACAAGTTTTGGTTTTAACAAAACTAAAAATTAAACTATTGCATTACAAATCCTTATTAATGTAAATTAAGGACAAATTTTAAAATTAAGTGCGTATGCGTGTGTGTGTGTGTGTGTGCGTGTGCGTGTGCGTCTGCGTGTGCGTGTGCGTGTGCGTGTGCTGTGCGTGTGCGTGTGCGTGTGCGTGTGTGTGCGTGTGCGTGTGCGTGTGCCCGTGTACGTGTGCCCGTGTGCAGCGTGCGTGTGTGCGTGTGTGCGTGTGTGCGTGTGTGCGTGTGTGCGTGTGTGCGTGTGCGCGTGTGTGCGTATGTGCGTGTGTGCATGTGTGTGTGTGTGCGTGTGTGCATGTGCGCGTGTGTGCGTGTGTGCGTGTGTGCGTGTGTGCGGGTGCGCGTGTGTGCGTGTGTTCGCGTCTGCGTGTGTGCGTATGTGCGTGTGTGCGTGTGTGCGCGTGTGCGTGTGTGCGTGTGTGCGTGTGTGCGGGTGCGCGTGTGCGTGTGTGCGCGTGTGCGCGTGTGTGCGTGTGTGCGCGTGTGCGCGTGTGCGTGTGTGCGTGTGTCGTGTGTGCGTGTGTGCGTGTGTGCGTGTGTGCGTGTGTGCGTGTGTGCGTGTGTGCGTGTGTGGGGTGTGTGCGTGTGTGCGTGTGCTGTGTGCGTGTGCGTGTGCGTGTGTGCGTGTGTGCGTGTGTGCGTGTGTGCGTGTGTGCGTGTGTGCGTGTGTGGTGCGTGTGTGCGTGTGTGCGTGTGGTGTGTGTGAGTGTGGTGGTGTGTGTGTGTGGAGGGGGGGGGCGTGGGTGCGTGCGTGCGTGCGTGAGCTCGTGTGTACGCGCGTGCATGCATGAGCGCGTGCGTGCGTCAGTGCATGCGTGCGAGTGCGTGTGCGCGTGTGTGTGTGCGAATGCGAGTGCGAGTGCGAGTGCGAGTGCGAGTGCGAGTGCGACTGCGAGTGCGAGTGCGAGTGCGAGTAGGAGTGCGAGTGCGAGTGCGAGAGCGAGTGCGAGTGGTGCGAGTGCAGTGTGAGTGTGAGTGTAGTGTGAGTGTCGTGTGTGTTGTGTGTACGTGTGTCTGTGGTGGTGGTGTGTGGTGCGTACGTGCGTGTGTGCTGGTGGCGTCGCGTGCGTGGCTTATGCGTGTGTGTGGTGTCGTGTGTGGACTGTGTGTTTGTGTCTGGTGTGTCTGTGTGTGTCTGTTGTGTTGTTGTCTGTGTGTGTCTGTGTGTTCTGTGTGTGTCTGTGCGTGTGTGTTGTCTGTGTGTGTCTTGTTGTCTGTGTGTGTCTGTGTGGGTCTGTGTGTGTCTGTGTGTTGTGTGTGTGTGTGTCTGCGTGTGTCTGTGTGTGTGTTGTGTGTGTCTGTGTGTTCCTGTGTGTGCCTGTCGTGTGTCTGTCTGTTGTCTGCGTGTGTCGTGTGTGTCTGTGTGTCTGTTGTATGTCTGTTGTGTCTGTGTGTCTGTGTGTGTCTTTGTTGTCTGTGTTGTCTTTGTTGTCTGTTGTCTGTGTTGTCTTTGTGTCTGTCTTGTGTGTCTGTGTTCTGTTTCTGTCGTGTGTTGTTGTTGTCTGTTGTTCTTGTGTGTCTTGGTTGTCTGTTCTGTTCTGTCTTCTGTTCTGTTCTGTCTCTGTCTCTCTGTCCGTCTCTGTCCTCTGTCTCTGTTCTCTGTCTCTCTGTCTCCGTCTGTTTCTGTTCTGGATTCTGTCTGTCTGCTTTTTCTGTCTCTGTTCTGTCTTCTGTCTTCTTCTGTCTCTCTCTGCTCTCTGCTCTCTGTCTCTGTCTCTTGTCTCTCTGTCTCTCTGTTCTCTCTGTCTCTGTCTCTCTGTCTCTCTGTCTCTCTGTTTGTGTGTCACCCTGTCTCACTTTCTCTCTGTCTTTCTGTCTCTGTCTCTCTTCTCTCTGTCTCTCTGTCTCTCTGTCTCTCTGTCTCTCTGTCTCTGTCTCTCTGTCTCTCTGTCTCTCTCTCTCTGTCTCTCTGTCTCTCTGTCTCTCTGTCTCTCTGTCTCTCTGTCTCTGTCTCTCTGTCTCTCTGTCTCTCTGTCTCTCTGTCTCTCTGCCTCTCTGTTTCTCTGTCTCTCTGTCTCTCTGTCTCTCTCTGTCTCTCTGTCTCTCTGTCTCTCTCTCCGTCTCTCCGTTTCTTTGTCTCTCTGTCTCTCAGTCTCTCTGTCTCTCTGCTCTCTGTCTCTCTCTGTCTCTCTGTCTCTCTGTCTCTCTGTCTCTCTGTCTCTGTCTCTCTGTCTCTCTGTCTCTCTGTCTCTCTGTCTCTCTGTCTCTCTGTCTCTCTGTCTCTCTGTCTCTCTGTCTCTCTGTCTCTCTGTCTCTCTGTTCTCTGTCTCTCTGTCTCTCTGTCTCTCTGTCTCTCTGTCTCTGTTCCCTGTCTCTCTGTCTCTCTGTCTCTGTCTCTCTGTCTCTCGTGTTCTGGTGTCTCTGTCTGCTCTGTCTGTCTGTTCGTCTCTGTCTCTGTGTCTCTGTCTGCTGTCTCTCTGTCTCTCTGTCGTCTGTGTCTGTCTGTCGTCTCTGTTCTCTGTTCTCTGTCTCTGTCTCTCTGTCGTCTGTTCGTCTCTGTCTCTGTTCTTGTTGTCTGTCTGCTGTGTGCTCTGTGTCTTGTCTCTGTCTGTGTGCTGTGTCTCTGTCTGCTGTCTGTGCTGTGTTCTGTCTCTGTTTCTGTCGTTGTCTGTCTTGTCTTGTTGTGTTGTTGTCGTGTTCTGTTGTGTGCTTCTGGTCTGTGTGTGTTGTGTGCTGTTTGCGTGTTGCTGTGTGCTGTGCTGTCTTTGTCGTTCTGTCTGTCGTGTTCTGTTGTCGTTTGTTCTGTCTTTGTGTGTTTGTCGTTTGTTTGTTGTTGTTTGTGTTGTTCGTGTTTGTGTTGTTGTGGTTGTGTGTGTGTGTGTTGTTGTTGTGGTTGTGTGTGTGTGTGTGTGTGGTGTGCTGTGTGTGTGTGCTGTGTGTGTGAGCGTCTGTGTGTGTGCTGTGTGTGCGTGTGTGTGGTGTGTGTGTGTGGTGTGTGTGGCGTGTGTGTGTGCGTGTGTGTGTGTGTGTGTGGTGTGTGGTGTGTGGTGTGTGTGTGTTGTGTGTGGTGTGTTTGTTGTGTGTGTTGTGTGTGTGTGTGGTGTGTGTGTGTGTGTGTGTGTGTGTGTGGTGTGTGGTGTGTGTGTGTGTGTGTGTGTGTGTGTGTGTGTGTGTGTGTGTGGTGTGTGTGTGTGTGTGTGTGTGTGGTGTGTGTGTGTGTGTGTGTGTGTGTATGGGTGGTGTGTGTGGTGTGTGTGTGTGTGTGTGTGAGTGTGTGAGTGTGTGTGTGTGTGTGTGTGGTGTGTGGCTGTGTGGTGTGTGTGGTGTGTGTGGTGTGTGTGGTGTGTGTGGTGTGTGCGTGCGAGCGTGCGTGCAAGTGTGTGAGTGTGCGAGTGTGTGTGTGTGTCAGTTGTGCGAGTGGGTTGGTGGTAGTGTGAACGGGTGGGTGGGTATGTGGGTACATGCGTAGACGGGTGGGTGAATGTGTTCGTGCAGGCGTTCGTACGTGGCTGTCTGTTGTAATTCGCCAACCAGGAATATTTGTAAGAACTTTTTCTACTGTTTATTTGGATTTTGTTTTTTTTGTGATTATAGAAAATATTTAAATAATTATTTGGTAGACTTGGCATATCTGTGAAATTCCGTAGATGTATTCTTTAGTATTTAATTTAATGGTATTTGTGTAGAATAATCTTGCGGAATTTGACGTATTCGTTGTTTATTGAACGTAATAGGTAACAAATTCGATTACCTTTTTTTGCTGAGGTTGTTACTTTCCTTTTCGATTACCTTGGAGAATGCCCTTTGTGTATGATGCGTTTAGTACCTTACACTGACACCATTATATTAGTTTTAAGTTATTCAACGTTGTTTTAGTTAAGATCGTTTTATTACCATGGTGGATTTTTGAAGTTGTGATATTTAAACTGATTTTCAGAGTAACTTTTGATCAGTACGGAGTGTTATGTAGTGAATCTTTGTGGCATTCTAACTTCAATTTTTGCGTTTAAGTGATTAAGTCCAAGATAATGAGAAACTTTAACGTTGAAAAGAGTTACAAGTGCAATCATAAACAACTTGAAATCAGCGAACTTAACCATTTAAGTGTAAAATTATCATCCGAAGTTGAGGAAATTAAGAAAAACTCTAACGTTCCTCCATTTAAATTTACATCCGAAGCTTCCGAAGAAATCATAGCTGAAATTGCAGCACGGAAGGATCTTGAATCAAATGTAATATTACATAACATACCTGAATCGAACTGAATGATTATGCAAATAAAATTTTAACTAACGATAAGAATTAAATCATTGCTACAATCAACAAGATAGCGAATATTTCTACTGGCAACATAAGGTTTTTTCGCGTGGGCACGAAGCGCGCAGACAAGTCTCGACCCATAAAAGTAATTCTTTCGAACTCACCGGATGTAAAAATCCTTCTCAAAAACAAAACTAAATTGCCTCGCGAATTGGGGATTTTCTTAACGAATGATCAAACACAGCTACCTACTTGAACTACGCAATACGCTACTAACTCGCAAAAACCAGGGTGAGTCTAATCTTACAATTAAGTACCTTGCGTTGTGTGTCTACCATTATAGTCGAGACCACTCCAAAAAAACCAAAAAACCGTTAGGTGTCTGTAATTTAAATACCACTAAATACATTATTTATTTACTGGTCTAGTTCTCGATAATGATTTTGATCTGTTTCTGAAACTTTGTTAAGCCCTGACTTTCCTTGAACTCTTATACAGCTTCCTGGATACGTTCTCACACGCCGTGATAGGTCAACTAGAGGAGAAGGTGTTTATTTTTACATCAAATCCACAATAAAACATTAGCACTGTATTTCACATTTAATCTTCAACAAAATCATAACTGAATCAACTAGAATCACTATGAATACAAGTTCTCTTATTGATATCATTTGCGTCAACACGAATACCATACCACTAAAACTCGGAGTCATGGACATTGAGTCTATTTCAGATCATCTGCTAGTATATTGCTATCTGGCTTACAATGTTAAAAAAAGTGAACCCAAGGCAATTACGTACTTTCAGGGACTTTAGTAACTTTAACGTTCAAACTTATGCCTACAATGCTACTAATTTACAATGGTACTGTTACACGGACACGCACTCCAAATAAACAAAACACAACACTAGCTTTAGTTTGAACGCCAAGATACACTATAGGTCCAATAATTGTTCTATCACTAGGTGGTTCATGAAATACAGCACAAATACTATGGTAAAACACAAGACAAGAGTAGTGGTGTATTGAAAATAAACAACCGTAAATGGTTGTTGATAAATACTGACAAATGAACAATAGCTACAAGTACAGATGAATAAATAGTGTTATAACAAGCCCTAACTAATTATGAACAATCCCTACGCTAATAATAACGAATATAATACAAATCCCTATGCTAATAATGAACGAATATAATGCAAGTCCTAATTAAAACTAAAGAACAATATAATACAAGAATAATAATACAAACCCTAACTAACCTACGTACTAGCATAAATCGTCCGTGCGAACTAACCTAAACAATGTTTATAGCACCACTACGAATACGATACTCGCCGTCGGGTCGCACCAGGTCTCAACCTGCCTACTCCTGGTGGTGGCGAATCGGATGGCCTTTGGGGTAGTAACCTGGATTACTACACCCGAAGGAAGTGTTGTGCGGATGGTGATGCGGATGGCCTTTGGGGTAGCAACGGAAATTACGACACCCGAAGGAAGTGTTGTGCGGATGGTGATGCGGATGGCCTTTGGGGTAGCAACCGAAATTACCACACCCGAAGGAAGTGATGAGAGCTGAAGCCAAACCGCCAGTCTGAGCGGCCCGCTAGGTAGATTGGAGACTATTACAACTACAGCTCGTTTGGGTCGAAGCGCAATGTTCGACTGACGATAGGGGATTTTGTTGCTGCTTATAAAGGACTCGAACAATAGAATCTCCGCCGAGTAAGCCCGTCACGTTAAGCCACGCCTATAGGGCGTAACGTAACAAGTCCCCCCCGCTCAAGACGGGCTTACGTCGGTGGTGGGCAGCGCAGGCGGCGGGCGAGGTTGCGGTGCCGTGGTTGGCGGCGGCAACGGGGAGGGGTGGGGCTGATGGTCCTAGGTGGCGCGGTGGCTGGGGCGGGCGGTGCCTCTGGCGGGTCGTCCTCCGGGTCCGGTTGTTGTGGTGGTGGTTCGGCAATGGCCTCTTCCTGTCGTGGAGTAAGTGCCGGACGAAGATCGTGGACATGGACCTTGGCAAGGTCCCCGTTGTTGCGGCGTACCCAGTAGGCGTTGGTTCCCGCGATAGCCACGATGGTGTGCGGCCCACTCCACTTTGGTTCGAGGCGGCCTACTTGCGGCTTGTGGTTTCGTTCGAGGACTCGGTCCCCGTCTCGGTACTGCGTCCTTGCTGGGCCGTAGTTCGTGTAGCGCCTCCGGTACCGATGTTGGTTCCGGTGCACTTCGGCTATTCTCTGGTCGCGGGTTGCCCCCTGGTTGCGAACGGCAGGCTCTGCATTGCGGATGCGCCATTCCCCTGGCTTCAGGAGGTCGTATCCCAGTAAGGCCTGGGCTGGGGTGAGGCCGGCTGCGGCGTTCCTCCTTGTTCGGAGGTTGAAGAGGACGATCGGAAGGATTTTGCTCCATGCGTTTGGTTCCCGTCCCTCTAAGTGGATCCGAAGTCCTTTCTTCAACTCCTGGTTCCGTCTTTCCACTGGATTGGCGGCAGGGTGACAGATCGGGGTCGTCCAGTGGAAACATCCCCATTTCTGAAGCGCGGTGTCCCAGGTTTGCGACGTAAACTGGGGCCCGTTGTCGGAGATGATGGCCTTCGGAAATCCAAACCTTCCGAAGACCTCGTTTTCTAGCCGATTTGTTATTACGGCGGTGGTGGCTTGGCCGACAGGAAACGCCTCTACCCAGGCGCTGTAGAGGTCGGTGATGACCACAATGTGTCGATGTCCGGTCGGAGTGGTAGCGTATGGTCCCATTAGGTCGACCGAGACGATTTCCCAGGGTCGGGATGGCTGGCGGGGTCGGACGGTGGCGTCCTGAAGTGAGCCGCGTTTGGTGGCGGCGCATGTCCAGCATGCACGGACGTAACTCCGTACGGATGCGTCCAGTTTTGCTGAGCGATGGCCCGCGCTGTTTCGTCGGAGCCTGGGTGGCCGGCAGTCGGGTCGTCGTGGTACGCGTATAGTACCTGTTCCTGTATCTCGGCGGGGACGAGTAACAAGGGTCCGCGGTCGCTGCGCCGGTAGAGGTGGCCGTCGGTGACTTCGTATTCTCGAAGGATGCGGTGCTCCCCAGGCGTGGAGGGTCCGTCCTGGTCTACCGTCTCCCAGGTACGCATTAAGCTTGGGGCGTGTGCGTTCTGTCGTTGGTTGGCTTTCACTCGGTCCGCCAGATCGACCGCGGTGAGTAAGGCGAGCGTGGGTGGTTGTGGCGCCTCTAGTGCCGGCTTTAGCGTTGGTGGTGGCAAGGCCCGGTCCATATCCATGGCTTCTGGACCTACCGGGTGGTCGGAGGGATTCCGTGACAGGTGGTCGGGCAGTTCATTGTCTTCGCCAGGACAGTGGATGATGTCGAAGCTGAACTCTTGCAGCAAGAGTACCCAACGAGTGAGCTTGCTGCGAGAGTCCTTAGTTCGTTGGAGCCACAGCAGCGACCGGCTGTCGGTTTTGAGTGTGAAGCGCCGATCTTCCAGGTATGGTCGATATTTTTTTACAGCCCAAATGACGGCGAGGCACTCCTGTTCGTTAATGTGATAACGGGATTCGGTGGCGGATAGTTTGGCACTAGCGTATCCGATGATGCGCCGTTGACCGGGCGTTGGCTCTTGGTAGAGTACGGCGGCGACCCCCTTGCCGCTGGCGTCGGTTTGTAGGGTGAATGGCAGAGTGAAGTCCGGTCTGCTCAGGCGTAGTGGTTGCGTGAGGGCGTCCTTCAGTTTGCGGAAGGCGGCGTCTGCGGCGGTGGTCCAGATAAAGCGTTGGTTTCCCTTTAGTAGGTCATTCAACGGGGCTTGCAAGGACGCGCAATCGGCGATGTAGTCTCGCACCCAGTTGCTAAGGCCGAGGAAGCTTTGGAGTTCCTTCCTGTTCTTGGGGGCTTCGGCGGCCTGCAGCGCTTCTATGTGCTCCGGCTTAGGCTCGTTCCCGTCGGCGGTGATGTGGTATCCCAGGTAATTGATACGGGTCACCCCGAACTGGCATTTGTCCAGACTGAGTGCTAGGTTGTGTTGTTGAAGTCTTTCAAGTACCAGTCGCAGGTGGATGAGGTGGTCGTCCCATGTGTCTGAGTAGACGATGATGTCGTCCAAGTAGACCAAGACGAAATCGCGCAGGAACCCTGGTAAGACGTCCTGCATCATTAGTTTTTGGAAGGTGGCCGGCGCGTTTTTTAGGCCAAAAGGCATCACCTTGAATTGGTAGGTGGCCCCATCGGGCGTTGAGAACGCGGTTAGTGGTCGCGACTCCTCCGCTAGCGGGACCTGCCAGTATCCGGATTTTAGATCCAGTGTTGAAAATATTTGAGCTGTCCCGAGGTCGCGCAGCGTCTCGTGGATTATAGGGAGGCTCGAGCTTTCGTCTTCCGTCTGCTGGTTGAGCCGTCGGTAGTCCACGCAGAAGCGAGGCTTCCCATCCTTCTTCTCCACGATGACGATCGGGGAGCAGTACTCGGAGGTGCTGTGTTCTATCACCCCATCGGCCATCATTGCTTCTACTTCCTGGGCGATGGTCTGTTTTTTCGCCGGGGAGTCTTCTAGGAGGCGCGTCAACTGGGGAACTGCCTCTGCCGGGAAGCCGTGGTGCAGCGCGGTGGCGTTGATTGGTTCGGGGTCCATGCGACGGGAAGGCTTGGTCCAGTAAATTGTTTGCCTCCGTTGTCTCCCCAGGTGGACGCAACCACGGTCGTAATCAATAACGACTTTTTGTAGCCGCAGCCAGGGTTGGCCGAGTACGATGGGCCATGTTAGGTGGTCCACGAGGAGGAAGTGGTCGTTGTCGTCTTGATCACCCAGGCGGTAGTGGAGGTTGGCTTGCCCCACTATTGGAAGGTGTTGGTTTTGATTAGCCAGGTGAGCCAGCGGGTATGGCGGGGCTACCCAGGTGGTGGCGAGGTCTCGCCTTGCGAAGTTGTGTGTAGATCCAGTGTCGAGGATGGCGTCGTAGGTGGTGGTGTCCAGTTGGATTGAGATTTTCGGTAGACCGTGGTCGACGCCGGCTCGGATAACATGGATCTCGGGTTTTACGGCCGGGAGGCTGGTCCGGCCGCTTGACCGTTTCCCGACTGTCTCCTTGGAATTGTTCCGGGCAGTCGCGGTGGAAGTGACGGCCAGGACAGAAGTGGCATCGTGGTAGTTGTGATGCCGCCCTTGTGGTTGTCGTGGTGGTGGTCCTCGGCTCTGGCATGGAGCGTAGGCATTGGTCATATTGCTCGACCAGTGTCGCCAGGTCCATTATGCTGTCGGGCTTGGATTTGACGAAGAATTGCCGGAGTCTTGGGGCCAGCAGATTGGTTATTAGGTCCAGATGTTCATTGATTTTTATTTCCAGGCGGGTGGCGATTCTGGCTTTTCGCCCTAGGAACTCGGATCCTGGTTCAGCTCGCTGGTCCCGTCCAAAGAATTCGGACCTGAACTTGGCAATGGTACGTGGATCATTAAATTTCTTCAAGAGCAGCCTTTTGAAGTCTGAAATTGATGGCTGGAAGTCCACATAGCCCTGCCACCATTTTGCCGCAGCGTCCCTTAGTAGTCCCCCAGCGTGGGTGACTTGGTCCTCCTCGGGTACTTGGTGTGTGAGGAAGTGTGCCTCGAGTTTGGTGAGGAACTCTGCTGGATTTTCGAAGGTGTCCCGGCCAAACGTTGGTGGATTGATTGGTGGCGTGAATGACGCCATTTTCATTGCGTCCTGAAGGCCAACGACGTAGACCTTTGATTCTGGAGGTGGTTGTTGGGCGCCACTGGAAAGTTCCGGTTCCAGTCCGGTAGCTCTGGTGGTCATCGGCATGTTGGTTGCTCCGGCTGCTGCTGCGGTGACGATGTCGTAGGTGTTCGCGCACTGCAAAACTTCACTAGGCCCCACGTTACGGGCCGCCAATTGTTACACGGACGCGCACTCCGAATAAACAAAACACAACACTAGCTTTAGTTTGAACGCCAATATACACTATAAGTCCAATAATTGTTCTATCACTAGGTGGTTCATGAAATACAGCACAAATACTATGGTAAAACACAAGACAAGAGTAGTGGTGTATTGAAAATAAACAACCGTAAATGGTTGTTGATAAATACTGACAAATGAACAATAGCTACAAGTACAGATGAATAAATAGTGTTATAACAAGCCCTAACTAATTATGAACAATCCCTACGCTAATAATAACGAATATAATACAAATCCCTATGCTAATAATGAACGAATATAATGCAAGTCCTAATTAAAACTAAAGAACAATATAATACAAGAATAATAATACAAACCCTAACTAACCTACGTACTAGCATAAATCGTCCGTGCGAACTAACCTAAACAATGTTTATAGCACCACTACGAATACGATACTCGCCGTCGGGTCGCACCAGGTCTCAACCTGCCTACTCCTGGTGGTGGCGAATCGGATGGCCTTTGGGGTAGTAACCTGGATTACTACACCCGAAGGAAGTGTTGTGCGGATGGTGATGCGGATGGCCTTTGGGGTAGCAACCGAAATTACGACACCCGAAGGAAGTGTTGTGCGAATGGTGGTACTGATGGCCTTTTGGGGTAGCAAACTAAATTACCACCCGAAGGAAGTGATGAGAGCTGAAGCAAAACCGCCAGTCTCAGCGGCCCGCTAGGTAGATTGGAGACTATTACAACTACAGCTCGTTTGGATCGAAGCGCAATGTTCGACTGACGATAGGGGATTTTGTTGTTGCTTATAAAGGACTCGAACAATAGAATCCCCGCCGAGTAAGCCCGTCACGTTAAGCCACGCCTGTAGGGCGTAACGTAACAGTACCTCACTTGTTTCTTTGACGATGTTAATTTCAAAATCTCTTATTTCAATAACTTAGTGGATTTTCTCTTTGACTTGCGCTCCGCTAAAAACTGTTTACATGAGACATAAAACGTATAAACCTTATATTACTGATACTATTAAACAAATCAATAAGCTTAAAAATAAACCCTATCAAAATTTAAAAAAATCTAGTAATCCTGAACACCGTAAATCTTATAAATAATTAAGCAATTGCTTATCATTCGTAATAAAGCAAGAAAAAACAGCATTTATGAGTAGTGAGTTGAAATTCCACCAACGTAACCCACGGAAAATATGGAATTTGTTTGCCAATTGGGGCATTCTTAAAACAGCAGAAAACTGTATAGCAGATGAACTTTTAATATGAGTGCAGTGAATACCTACTTTGCAGGAATGGGAAACTCATCTGTACCTAATCAAGACACACTTACACTATTTGTAAACCGTATTAGACCAGGAATAACAATAAGTTTGTATTTAACACAGTTACAGCTAAATACATTACGGATACTGGATCGGATCATATAAGCTTGAAAATATTATAAATATTACCAGAATTGACAAATATGAAAAACGACAATTTAACTGAGGGATATTTCACGGACATTTGGAAATCTTCACTGATTTCACCACTTCCAAAATTAAAACTGCTACATCACTGGACCAACTAAGACCAATAAGCATCCTCTCAGTGCTGTCAAAGATTATTGAATCAGTTGTATTTAAGCAACTATTGGATCATATACTTCCCACAATACAGTCGGGATTCTGAGGGAAAATGCAGCACGGCTACTGCTCTTCTAAAAATCACTAACGATCTGGTTTCCAACGTAGATACGGGTAAAATTAGTTTTTTAGTGCTTCTACAGTAAAGCATTCAACTCTATGAATGTTCCACTTTTATTAGCGAAACTAAAGTATTATGGCTGCAGTTAAATCGTACTGTCGTGGTACTCCAATTATCTACAAAATCGAATACAACGCACCCAACTAAAAGTCAACATATCGGAACCAATTATAACCAATCAAGGTGTGCCTCAAGGAAGCATCCTGGGTCCCTTATTATTTAATACATTTATCGCGGATATGGCTTTCATCTTATCCTACGATGTTCACCTTCACCTTTACGCAGACGACGCTCAGGTATGGGCTTAATCTTACCCTCGCCATGTTAATACGGTTATTCATAACCTAAACAATATTCTTGACAATATGTTAGTATGGTCAGTAAATAATGGTCTCTATCTTAATCGTGTCAAATCAGAATCAATGTGTATAGGTTTTAAACTCACCTAATCTAGCGCTATTAGTGCTATATGTACACCAGTGAAACTTGGTGGAAGTCAATCAATGCTTAAAGAAAAGATTTAACTACTTGGTGTTGTGATGAAAAATCATTTATCCTTCGATCCACATCTCAGACAAAAATGCGCAATTTGCTACACAAAATTCTCTTTTTTATATAAGTTCAAAGGTATTTTGCCCAATAAAATTAAGTGGAACCTTATAAATACCTTAATATTAAGTAATCTAGATTGCTGTTGCAATGTATACTATTCCTACCTAAGTTGCCAGTATAAGCTAACAATTTTAACGTATAATATGGTAAATTCAGTTTCCCTTTTGTAACTATTTTGTCTTTTGACTAGACGATACACTATTCACAATAGAAGTTTAAGAATGTAATATAAGTAGTCTCTTCAATTTACACTTTTTCTTTTTTCTTTCTTTTTTTTACAAATAGCGTTGTTATAGTATAGGTATATTTACGTATAATACAATTGTATTTCTGGGCCGAGATCTAGACACAAATAGTAATGCCAGGCTCTGTGCGCATCAACTACTAATGGTTATTAGCACTACACGTCATTTCAATTTGGACCTATTATCTCGCCGTTGACACAAATTTCCTTGGTATTGATCCGGAACTCATCCAGAGTTATTGGAATGTCTTCCATAGGATGTGTGCGGTCCCACACAACGCGATCTTCTGCGTTTCAAAGGCACTTGGCGTCCCTGATATTTGGTTCAAATACCTTTTTAGTCCCTTGCCGACCGTACCCAAAGCTCCAATTTAACCTGGAATTCTTTTCGTCTTTGTTTTCCATGTCCTGCTGATGCCGATACCCAGTCCTGTGTAATAGGAGATTTTTTAGTTTTCCTTTTTTCTGACGCCTGATAGAATAGAAACATCAATTAACAGTCACATTTTATCTACCCTATTACGGACAATGATATCGGGCCGATTTGCATTGATGGTTAAATCGGTCTGCACTCCTTTGTCTTACATGATTGTGTACCTGTCGTTATTAATTATCAGTTGCGGAGTGTGTTGATAGCATTGATCTGACGCTGTAACCCCTAGCTGTTTACATATCGTCCAATGAATATAGCTGGCAACTTTATTGTGTCGCTCTATATAGCAGCTAATGTGGCGCAGCTGTATATAATGTGATCTATCGTTTCGTCGGTTTCTCCACACGTTTTGCATTTGCTGTCGATTTCGCATTGAAGGGTTCTCCTTTGGTGTTTATGGCTTGTTCCTGTGCCGCAATAATTAGGCTCTCCGTCTCTCCTTTTAGAGCTGGGTTTTGTAGCCACGCTAAACTTGTTTCGTAGTCTATGAACGCCGAATTCGCTTTCTCTCGATATTTACTTTCAGTGTCTCGGTCTGTGATTCTCGTCCAGCCACGTTATAGTGTGTGCAAATTTCCCTTGCGGTTTTTGCTAGAGATTATTTACGTTTACTTGTGTCGTGAACTTTAACCATTTTCATGAGATTATCTTCATTTCGATCCATGTAGACCAACGATGGCCATATTGAACGCAGATTCGAGCTCGATTAGTCCTCGACCTCCATTATGTATTTTTATGTACAGGCGATCGGCATCAGCTTTCGGGTGATGCATGCCATGCATTGTTAATAGTTTTCTGGTTTTTCTATCCATCATATGTTGTAGTAGTAATCGTACACGTCGGTAATACTCCTTCATCATATCGTGTTGGGTCCCATTGCTTTCATCAACTCCTAGGTAAGCCTCCTCTTGCTCAAGGTTCTTGGTAGACTGGTTTTCATTCAGTAGAATGTCTTGGTTGCTGGTTGTTTTCCCATTTCTGAAGATTACGGAAGCACACTTATCCAGACCGAACTCGATTTGGATGTCGTCACTCAATGTCTTCACGATATGCATTGCTTGTCGCATGTCTTCCTCACTTTTGCCGAAGATCTTGAGGTTGTCCATGTAAAGCAGATGGCTTACGGTATTGTTGTTGTCCATGATGTAACCTATTTCCCGTTTCTTGATCATATTCGAGAGTAGAATAAGTGCGATGCAAAAACAGCAAAGGCGACAGTGAGTCACCCTGGAAGATTCCTCGTTTTATTAGGATTTTGTTTGTTATGATATTGGCGTTTTGATGGAAAAGCTGTATTTCCGTATTCCACCCTCTCATAGATGTAGAGATAAAGTTTATTATTGTAGGGCTTACCGTATAGATTCTTAGCGTTTGGAGAATCCATGAGTGTGGGACGCTGTCGAATGCTTTTTTGTAATCGATCCAAGCCATGCATAGGTTCTTTTTCCGTTTCTTCGCATCTTCCATCACCATCTTGCTGACAAGCAGCTGGTCTTTGCATACTTTGGTTCCTTTTTTAAATCCTTTTTGTTCTTCTGGAAAGATGTTGTTTATTACCAAATGATCGTAAAGTTTTTCAGAAACGGCTGCCGTGAGTAACTTGTACATTGTTGGTAAACAACTGATTGGCCGGTAATTTTTCGGGTCGCTAGAATCTTTGCCCTTGTATAAGAGGAATGTAGAACCGGTAGTAATTCATTAGGAGGTAGTCTGCGGGTCTCGCAGTCGGCCATTAATAGTTCTGGTTAGTTCAGGATGTAGTGAACTAAAGCTCTTAATCCAAAAGTTTTGCAGCTTGTCCGGGCCTGGAGTTTTCCAGTTCCCGGTTTTCTTGATCACTTAACCATGTCAGATATCGTTAATTCCGTCCAGCCATGAACGGTTACTTGTTTATGTGTTTGCTGTTCATCTTTTATCCATGCTGCATTGCTGCTGTGTTCAAGGGGGTCTTCAAAACTGATGCCACGCCAAAAATGTTCTACCTGCACCTGTGAGGGAGGACTGTGGTTGTTATCCTGATCTTTGAGCAGTATTCGATAAAACGTTATGAGGTGCATATACGCAGTAATCATGTCACTATATATGTATGAGGAGAACCTCATGAGAAAACCTCATACAACGTGGACGGTAACTGGAATCAAACCCATTACCTGCCCATCGTGTTACCACAAGCATATCACGAGGTTTTATTCAATCAGGGTGTGAGCAAACATGACTCCATCGCGCAATCGGGAGCGGAGATAAACAGTAAGAATCTGACCTAAAAACTATTGACGGTTTTTGTGAAAACGACAGAGGGAATACGAGCTTGATTATTTCTTAGTTCTTAACTTTATTAATTACTGAAAATTGTTAATATTCCAAATAGATACCTAATATACATAATTTCAATTCTTTACAGCTTACCACCATCATAACTAGTTCCAGTGTAATTGATTATATTGTATCTCTAGCATCCAAATGTTCTGCATCCAACTGTGGCTTGCTTGCTGCCTGGTTAGCATCTGTATTTTGTGCTGGGTTATAGCATCAGATACATTGCTGTAAACACTTAATGTTTGGTCCCATACTTTATAAATTCCTATTATAAAATGTTATAATATAACGGAAAATGTTCGGCTTCTTAAAAATCACACTCACACTCATTTTTCCAAAAAAATTGTATAAAGAAAAACACTCATTTCCTTTTCCATCGTTGATCCAAATGAAAAGACGTGTGCAAGTTGCACAAACAATTTATCAAAACAGATATTATCCATAGTATGTCGTTATATCAAATAATATAATTCAGTTTTGTCATTTTTGAGTAAATATAACATGTAGCTAACCGTTCATTCAAACAAAAGGATGAATAAGCCCAGCGCGTTATTGAATGATAATTGTAATGCCATTTTTTTGAGTTAAAAATTCAAATTATGTTATTTATGTTTTGTTGTTAATAGAATTTAACACATAATTCATGAGAAACTATTTATAAAGTTAGTCTGCATGTGGAAGTACTTATAATTTAGTTTAAAGGTCATAATTATTCAGTTTAATTACTAAGCTGCTGTGTTTAATGTGTTGAAATATGTTATCAAATAGTTTGCAGTTATTTACAATTTTGGTATCCTCAAAATCAATGTAATTATGGTATAAATGTGGGTCCGATGGAGTGCGTTTAGTAAAAATTAATAACTAAAGTTAAGTGGTAAATGAGTTAATGAATTAGTACAAAACAAATGGCTCGGATTTCGTGTAAGTAGCATTGCAACAAGTGTTCAATTCATTATGAGAATTAGGTATATTTAAACAATAGATATTTCAAAAACGTAATAAAGGCATTACTTAAATCCGTTTAGTTCATTCCTACAACAATTCAATTAATAAACTTTTTCCAACTGGATTTAACGTTACAAAAGAGTTAAACATTTTATAAGTAATCTATAATCTATTTATAAAACCATGGTATTGATACGTTCATTAACCTCATAACAGCAATGATACAGTTTGAAGTAAATAAAAATAAATGTTTGTAATAATTAGACTACCTACTTCAATAACCCATAAAATACTCTAATTTGGAGGAATTATTTACGGTTGAAATGTGGAGAAACGATTGACCAGCAAGTAAAAATAAAGTTCAGTTCCTAGAAGCCTTGAAATAATAAAACATTGCTTGAATATTTTGTAACACAAATTAGAATAACGACAGTGGTTTCCTGAATTTCAGAAACCTTAAGCATAAATTAATAATTTTATATTGAGTTTCTTAATTACTGACTTGTCGTCTAGAATAAATATCTGGTGTGGAACAACACACCACCTTCCAACTTACAAAATGGGTAATTATGCACCTATTTTATAATAAGTGCATTACGAAAAGAGGAAACGTTGTAAAAACAAAAACAATAATCTATGTCAAACAGACGTTTAAAACTTCATGCCAGATAGAGTTTAATAGACCAGTGGAGCACCACTCTAGGAGGGGCACAAAGGCATATAAAGTACTTTTGAAGATAATGGCACATGTAGGAAATAACTAGTCTGCTGTAAATTTAAAGCACAAATTTATTTTCTAAAGTTTACAAATTAAATAATACACAAGAAATTCACAAAACGAAATCTAACCTCCTGAGTCCTTCCTCTTTCAATACAGCTAATACTTCATTTGTATTTACTCTATGAATATTTAAATTAGCAAGACCATTTCTCTCGCATTCCGTTTCTTAAATAGGATTTAAGCCTTCGGAAAGTTAAAAAGGTGCATTCTGGCGTCACTGTCGATACTGGTATTGTTGAAAATATCTTAAGTAGTTTAAAAACATTTGGATAAACATTCGCATTGCACATATTTATAACATCAGTTGGGCTCTTTGGAATAGGAGGGGGCTTAATTAACTCACAAAACATAATAAATGTTTGTCAGCAAAGACGAAGTTCAGCTTCTAAGACATTCATACCAATCTCTTGTACATCTTCGCAGTAGAACGACACTAAATTATAGAAACCGTCCATTTGAATATGACTAACGGATTTTACATTACGGAGTAGAACCATACAATTCCTAAGAATTGTTTTGTCTTTTGAAAATCGATCATTTACATTGGATAGAGAAGAATCTACCCAGGCCAAAATATTTGGTAATACCTGATACAGCTTTCATTGGGTATGTTACTTCTATGTATTTGTTTCTTTGTGATCCTTGGTATCAATATCAAATATTTCTGCTTTCTGTTCAGCATTCGTTAAAATGTTATTAAACTCCTCATCGTTCTCTTACTACCTGTATGGATGTGGCGACATCTTCAATGCTGCTCACTGCTAATGCAAGATCAAGATCTTTAGTTTGAAGAAAGTTGCTTAGTGGAAGGGTGAAGCTCAAAAGCTCTTTTGACCATAAAAGAGAAATAATAAAATTAGGTTGGCTTAATGCACAGATGAGAATACATGCTCCTGAACTGGAATCTTTATCTTTCCATAAAGATATTTACTGTAGCGAAACAAAAACTGGTTTTAGTAACTGAACCATAATCACCACTACATCGCATATTTCTATCCATCTGGTTCGACACATCTGATCACTGTGCGATTCTGGTGATAAATATTTGGTATGGTTTTGCAATACTAATATTCTCTTGGGTGTATTAAAAACACATATATTTATTCAATGATTCCGACACAATTTCTTATTGGTTGTGCTTCAGAGGAACTAGACAGAGCAAGATTTAAGCTATGCGCAGCTAAATATACGTAAATAGCTGTTTTATACTGTTCATAAATTAAAGCTTGTACACCTTTGAAGCACCGTCATATCCTTGACTCCTTAAATAGGAAATGTCAATATTGCATAGTTCCAGTCCTTTTAGAATTGCGTTAGCTAGAACTTCTCTAGACATTGATGACGTAGTAGGAAATGCTCACAAACTTTATACTCGTTTAGTTCATACCCTTTGAAATACCTCACACATAGCGAAAATTGTTCTACCTTACGAAACCGTGAAGGTTGAAAATTGATCGACCAGATCGCGAGAACATTTGAAAACAGCTCTCGAAAGAATCTCCGCCGAATTTTTTCAGGGCTTTCATGCCCTTTTAAATACCTCACACATAGCGAACGTTGTTCTACTGTTGGTATGTCGGCATTTTCATCGTCTAATATAGTCAAGCACTTGGTTGCATTTATTTCAGCCGAAACATTCTTCTTTATTATTGTATCACATGCCTCAATAATTTCGTTTTCAATTCTCTTCTATACGTAGCACTTCGAACACATGTTTCAAAATGAGATTTGAGGCTACTACCACCAGGTTAAACGCGAGTTTTTAGCAAGGCTCGAAAATTTCCTTCATTTTCTTCAGGTTCAACGGCAATATCAAACATATCATAATCTCTATGTCCGCGTAAACGCAAACATTGTCGCTCACATAGTATTGCGATTTTTATTATAGGGTTTCAGCTTGATTTTCTGTAGAAAGCAACTTTACAGAATTTATTGTCAAAAAATTGTCGGCTTTTACAGTAGACGATTGATGGTAACTGCAACGCTGATGGGCTTGAAAGTGTTCCAAAGCATTTTTCCAATTTCTATATGGACTTATTATCAGCTGTCCAGTGTTTTTAGATGAATTAATTCCAACCTGTTATGGCGCGAACATAAAGTAATATTTACAGTATGTACCATCTTCCAATTTAGAATAAACTAGCTATCTAGCCAGGCGTGATTAAATTTTCTCATTTTGTGACCGAACTTTGTAGTTGGAAAATTAAAGTGTCTTTCTGTGGTCCACAAGTTCCCCAGAATATCTATTTTGTCTTTATCGCTAAGTACCTTTTTTAGCATAAAAGGATACCTCCTCAAAGTGAAAATTACATTGAGTTTGTGGCTTTCAAATTGAAGCCATACACTAGAGTACTTTCCTAAAATTAAAAATAGCGAAATATTTAAATTCCAATTTCCATTACTAACCTTTTCTACGTTAGAACATTGTATTTCATCTTCAGCAGCCTCATCTAATTTGGACCTTTTCTTTTGAAAATAGTTAGTAGTAATGAGGCACCTTGGACGCCATCTTGGATTTTGACGTCACAAGACCGCCCACCCCTATTTTTTTACACATCCACGTGTGAGACCGTATTTTCAACCCTTTTATCCTAATTATTTTTTACATACCCTGCGTGTGAAACCGTATTTTCAACCCTTTCTTTTCGAAGGCCCTTTTCAACCCTAATTATTTTTACTTGCTTACGTATAGGACGTGTATTTTCACTCCTATTTTATGACAGCTCACGTGCAGGGCGTGTTTTTTCACCCTATTTTATGACAGCTCACGTATAGGACGCGTATTTTCTACCCTATGGTTTCTTTTCGAGGGTCAACCCTAATTAGAGCCTTTTTTGCACATGCTCACTTGAGGGGCAGATGTAGGCCTTGGGCTAGGTCTTGGGGCTGGGGGTGGAGCTGGACTTGGACCTGGAGTTGGTCTTAGGGTTATTTTTAATGGTCATCTAATTAAGGTCCTTCTGGCTATATTAAAAAGCAGTACCCCTGGAGGTTGCACACGCATACAATGTTGGAAATTGCATAACTAATAAGATATTATTATCGATCCTATTGTTTAAATGGTCATATGCTATTGGATGATCTTTTACCTATACGAGAAAACGTATTTCTAATAAGGAGGTTCTCGTACGACATGTGTAGGGTTTCGCCCCATGGCCGGAGATGGTGTGGGAACCTAACCTTATAAGATAAGTGTAGAGCTTAGCCCCTATCATGGCCCCCTTGATGCAATAGTATGTTGTTCTAACTTAATCTTACTGCTGTAGGCCTTCGCCCCGTCATACAAAATTGTATTCTAATAAGGAGGTTCTTGTAAGGCAAGACTTGTATCAGGGTCTGCGCCCTGGCCCCTTTCGGTAAAAATTGATTTTAGCGCCATCTAGTGGCGTATAGACTAATGAACATTTTCTATAATATAAGCTGATAATGCACACCTCTCTCTTGCTCTATCTTGTTTCTTCCTTCCCCTCCCTCTTTCTCTCACACACACACGCACGCACGACGCACGCACCCACGCACACACACGCACACCACACACACGCACACACACACACCACCACTCACACACACACACACGCACACACGCACACACCACACAGCCACTGCACACACCACACACGCACACACCACACAGCACACAGCACACACACACACCACACACGACACCACACACGCACACACGCACACACCACACACACACACACACACGACACACACACGCACACACGCACACACACACACCACACACCACACACGCACACACCACACACACACACACACACACCACACACACACACACACACACACACACACACACACACACACACACACACACACACAACACACACACACACACACACACACACACACACATACACACACACACACACAAACACACACACACACACACACACACACACACACTCACACACACACACACACACACACACACACACACACGAGTGCGCGAAAACACGCAAACGCGAAAAACACACTAACACAAAGAAAACACGCTAACACAAAAACACACAAACGAAAAACGCTACCACAAAAACACGCTAACACAAAAAATACGCAAACGCAAAGACATACAAATGCGAAAATACGTAAAAACGAAAACACGCAAATACGAAAACACACAAAGGAAAACACGCCAGCACAAAAAACACGTAAAACGAAAACACGCTAAAGCGAAAAAACTTGTAAACTTGCAAACATGAATCAAGACGGTGGAGCACCGTTAGGAAAAAAACAGGTTTATTAACAAAATTGAAGGAAAGCTTAACGTTTGAAAATATATTATTATTATTATTATAAACAACAATACATCATTATTATTTAATAACATGCTTTATCGGTTTTCTTCTTCTTCTTGAACCGGGATTCGTCGTCGTCATCATCATGATTTTGAGATATGCCCTTCTCCCCTACCTCATCGCTCTTCTTTCCCTTCTGTGAACCATCACCATCATCTTGTGAGATACATTCAGCTCAACCACGTCATCGCTTTCATCATTATCTTGAACGGTTATGTTGTAATAATTTATTAACAAGTCAGTAAAATCTCTAATGTCCGCTGATGTTGGTTCATAAACAGGAGAATACATTATAGTAATGCTCACTCGATGACAGTTACACTTTAAAGAGCGATACACACGAGAAACGAGAACGCAGCTAGCCTTGGGTCTTGTGCGCAAGTGTGCTCGTCAATGTTCGTGTAGAATCGGTTATCTTCTGGGGATGTCAGATGTATTGACCTAACCACACTCTAACATAGCCCCTAGGGGCATGTATATAAATCTAAACGCCTTTTATGGTCGAGGTATTGTCTCCTAAGACGGCCAAACACAATTGCGCACAAGACGATGAGAGGAATGCATCTCAAATTTTGATGACTGTAATGCTCTCTATGAAATTTCAAATAAAATTAGATTACGCCACTCTTATTTCAGATTAGAATTTTTTTTAACGTTTAGTTGAAATTGCAACTGATAAAAAATCCATATAACGTGAATCACGTGTGTGTGTGTGTGTGTGTGTGTGCGTGCGTGCGTGCGTGCGTGCGCGCGTGCGTGCGTGCGTGCGTGCGCGCGTGCGTGCGTGCGTGCGTGCGTGCGTGCGTGCGTGCGTGCGTGCGTGAGTGCGAGCGTGCGTGCGTGCGTGCGTGCGTGCGTGCGTCGTCGTGCGTGCGTGCGTGCGTGCGTGCGTGCGTGCGTGCGTGCGTGCGTGCGTGCGTGCGTGCGTGCGGTGCGTGCTGCGTGCGTGCGTGTGCGTGCGTGCGTGCGTGCGTGCGTGCGTGCGTGCGTGCGTGCGTGCGTGTCGTGCGTGCGTGCGTCGTGCGTCGCGTCGTGCGTCGTCGTGCGTCGTCGTCGTGCGTCGTGCGTCGTCGTGCGTGCGTGTCGTCGTCGTCGTCGTGCGTGCGTCGCGTCGTGCGTCGTGCGTCGTGCGTCGTGCTGTCGTGCGTCGTGCGTCGGCGTGCGTCGTGCGTGCGTGCGTCGTCGTCGTGCGTCGTGCGTCGTGCGTGCGTCGTCGCGTCGTGCGTCGTGCGTCGTGCGTCGTCGTCGTCGTGCGTCGTGCGTCGTGCGTCGTGCGTCGTGCGTCGTGCGGTCGTCGTGCGTCGTGCGTCGTGCGTCGTGCGTCGTGCGTCGTCGTCGTGCGTGCGTGCGTCGTGCGTCGTGCGTCGTGCGTCGTGCGTCGTGCGTCGTGCGTCGTGCGTCGTGCGTCGTCGCGTCGTGCGTGCGTCGTGTCGTCGTGCGTCGTGCGTCGTGTCGTCGTGCGTCTGTGTGCGTGTCGTGCGTCGTGCGTCGTGCGTCGTGCGTCGTGTCAGTCGTGCGTCGATGCGTCGTGCGTCGTGCGTCGTGCGTCGTGCATGTCGTGCGTCGTGACGTCTGCGTCGCGTCGTGCGTCGTGCGTCGTGCGTCGTGCGTCGCGTCGCGTCGTGCGTCGTGCGTCGTGCGTCGTGCGTCGTGCGTGCGTCGTCGTGCGTCGTGCGTCGTGCGTCGTGTCGTCGTGCGTCGTCGTCGTCGTGCGTCGTGTCTGTGTGTCGTGTGTCTGTTGTGTGTGTGTGTGTGTGTGTGTGTGTTGTGTGTGTGTGTGTGTGTGTGTGTGTGTGTGTGTGAGAGAGCGAAAGGGAGAGGGGAAGGAATAAACAAGATAGAGCAAGAGAGAGGTGTGCATTATCAGCTTCTATTATAGAAAATGTTCATTAGTCTATACGCCACTAGATGGCGCTAAAATCAATTTTTACTGAAAGGGGCCAGGGCGCAGACCCTGATACAAGTCTTGCCTTACAAGAACCTCCTTATTAGAATACAATTTTGTATGAGGGGGCGAAGGCCTACAGCAGTAAGATTAAGTTAGAACAACATACAATTGCATCAAGGGGGCCATGATAGGGGCTAAGCTCCACACTTATCTTATAAGGTTATGTTCCCACACCATCTCCGGCCATGGGGCGAAGGCCTGAGAACAAGTGCGAAGCCCTACACGTGTCGTACAAGAACCTCCTTATTAGAAATACGTTTTCTCGTATAGGTAAAAGATCATCCAATAGCATATGACCATTTAAACAATAAGATCGATAATAATATCTTATTAGTTATGCAATTTCCAACATTGTATGCGCGTGCAACCTCCAGGGGTACTGCTTTTTAATATAGCCAGAAGGACCTTAATTAGATGACCATTAAAAATAACCCTAAGACCAACTCCAGGTCCAAGTCCAGCTCCACCCCCAGCCCCAAGACCTAGCCCAAAGCCTACATCTGCCCCTCACGTGAGCATGTGCAAAGCGAGTAAAAATAGGGGTTGAAAATGCGGTCTCTCACGTGGGCGGTCTTGTGACGTCAAAATCCAAGATGGCGGCCAAGGTGCCTCATTACTACTATAGTTTAATAAAGTGTGTTTTGGATTTTTCGTTTATCGCTCATCGTAGTCCGGAAAAATAAGTAAAGTAGCAGCCACATAATTATAGAGTTTGGCAAATGAAGTTACATATGTTAAGTTTTACTTAGTTTAATAAATATAAAGTAATTTTGTCAATCTCCTACGAAGTCCTTACAATTTATAATTATTTAAAAGACAATAAAACACGTTTAAACTGCTGCACTGGCTAAGCGACACATCACACAGGCGTGACAGATCACAGATTATAACGCCCAATGCACACAGTCGTACTCGGTAACAGGATTAACAGGGCAAGCATTCACTATTGAGTTGATACGGGCAATCGAATTAGACTTGTAAGGTGAGCGTGTCCTCCCGTAGATGATGTAGGATGAGTGCTCTCTGGTGGGGGCATTTGTCCAGGTGCCTCCCCCGCCCCCTGAGTCGATATCTAGATACTAACTTAAAAAATTCTAAAGCCACCCACTTTTATAAAAATATCGGTAATACAGTTTAAGCATTTTCAATCATATTTATTTAATTTTTGCACTTATTTTGATTTATATTAAGAAAGTTTATAGAAATTAAATTTTGTTTAAAAAACACGTCTACACATTTTCTTATAAAATGAATCATTATTCAGATATTGAAAAAATTTTAACACTTAAATTATACTTGCAGCGAAGTTACGCGTCAGTTCCATAGAACATAATTAATCTATATAATTAAGTTCTATACATTGATATTTTTATATTTTTAAAATATACTTCTGTTTCTGAAATATTTGATAAAAATAAAAAGAACAGTCCCCAATAAACCACCCCTCTCCGCCGCTGAATTTCTACCAAAATCTAATCAGCTTCAGGAGAAATGAAAACAAGCTTAAATACATTTTAAGTACGTACACGTTCTTGTTCTTATTGTGCATGTTAACATACATCCACACACACAGACGCCATGGCTGATGTTGGCGAAACTTGGCCAAACGTGAAAAAAAGTTGATTACATAACTTTCTTCACCGACATATGTATATCTAGGCTGGAAGGTAAAAATATTAAACTTTTATTACTAAAAGTTGTTTTTTAAGTCATGGTGAAGAGTGGCGTAGTAGTAAATAAAATACAAAATACTATAACGATTTGAAACTAAATTCCGTTTAGGTAGAATTTTAAAGTAGCAGGAAATTGTAAAATATAAAACATTAACCGTACCCGTCGCGCATTGCTGCGATCTCAGAATGGGGTGGGAGGGGGGGGTCGATATTAAAATTTTGTGATACACGTGTCATATAATTCGACCCATAGAATACAAAGTTTCACAAAAAAATTGATTAACCCTCTTAGGGGTGGAATTTCAAAAAACCCTTTCTTAGTGGACCTACACTTCACAAATAACACCCTCGATCGATACATCACGACCGATGCAGCTTTTAAATGACATTTGCAGCGCGCGAACTGTCAAACGCGCGAAGTTTAAATAGTCGTTAAGTTTTCTTAAATTTTCCAATTTTCTACGCAATGTTCTTAATTTTTCTTTCCGTAGGAACCTTCTACAAAGTATTATAAAACTTAAAAAAAATCAATAAAACTTATAAAGTCGTTCTCAAGTTATGGCGTGACCAAGGACCATAGGCATTTAGATTTGAATAATAAGGCAGGGTGAGGTATACTTAAAATTCCAATAGTATGGTTTCATGGAACTCTAAGGTATCTAGTTTTTATTAAAGTTAGAGTTTTTTAAATAAGTTATTGGGATCATATGTTATTCTAATGAAGTCAGCTGAGTGCACGCTGACCCATGGGTCGGCGCATATGGGCTGACTGTGTGAAACTATCCGTTTAGCAAAAACATGCTTACGCCATATTTAAATCATGTATCAAAATATCGAAAAAAAACAAACTTTCATAAATACTTTGCGTTTACTCGGAAAACGCGCTATATAGCCATCGCAATTTAGGCATTGAAAACAGTCACTTGCTTCACTTGCATCGGCATCTAATCTAGGTACCCTCTTTCGATAAGACTGGCACTGAATCCGCCCTTCATCCGCTTTGGATTTCAAACATTCACCTACGCCGTAGACACATTCGTGATTAACCTTCTCTCCTGGACTAGTGGACTCATGATAGCTATTTGTGTATTAAGAGCGGAAAGTGCTACTTCGTCGCTTCAGATAAAAAGTAGCCTTTATCGAAATTGGCAAAGAGCTTTCCGCTCGAATTACACACAAGATTTTTTCTACACTCACACTATATTAATATGTTCTAAATGTTTTTTAACTTTTCTTGACTGACACACGTCATAAAAAGACTATACTTACTCATTTTCATACTGTTTTTTGGATTTTTCTCACACTAGATTTTATCTACGCTCACACAATATTAACATTTTCTATATAGGTTTCTTTTGTATTTTATTAGAACACAATACAGATATTAAATTTGAAACACTAGAAACTGGTTGGAATTTAAAAATAGAATATGCAAATAACTAAAAACTAACCATTCATTTAGTAACCTTGTTAAAATTAAATGTACAATTTTGACAGATGTTGATGGTTCAAAAGAATTGAAGCTGTTACAATATTTGATGTCACATTTAAATTTTGTTGTACTTAAGATGTAGATTGACCGGATATTTCTTTAAACGTGTCTATTTTATTACTATCGAATCGTCAATATAACCTTCAGAAAGTACTGCGTTTCCAGCCTCCGTGTTTTTTCAGTTGTATCAAATCAGCACCACCATCTACCAATAAAGTAGCAGAAGTATGGCGAAAACAACGCCCGGTGTACGATGTATTATTATGGCACTGTTTTCTTAAATCTATGTATTTTTTACGGTATGTTACATAATCGATAGCGTTTTCTGTTTTATCATTGATTATTGTAAACATGCGACTTTGTTTTACTAATAAAGTAGCAGAAGTACGGCGAAATCAACGCCCGGTGTACGGTCTATTATTATGGCACTGTTTTCTTAAATCTATGTATTTTTTACAGTATGTAACATAATCGATAGCGTTTTCTGTTTGATCATTGATTATTGTAAACATGCGACTTTGTTTTGGTTTGGAATTGGGAATGCGTATTATTAAGAGATGTTCCCTGTACTCTATATCATCAATTGTTAGTTTTACTAATTCATCTCGCCTACACGCTCCAGCAATACCCATAATCAAGACAACTTACAAACCAATTTAAATATTAAGTGTGTACCTACATTTTAAATAGTATTAGAATCTCACCTTACTAAATAAATATTCTTTAGCAGGCTCACTGTTATCTCTATATAATGTTAAAGACTTTTTCGCTTTGTATCTCACTGATTGTTTTTTTTTAAATGCAATCAATTTTGCGTCTTGACCAATATCAATATTATTTTTTATTTTTAAAGTTTGTCTTAACATTGAATATTTCGACCAAAGAGTTGATGATTTTAGATCTTTTGATTGGTCTCCAAAATAAGTCGAAAGTGTGTTTTCTGAATATTTTTTAACTTTTCTTGACAGACACCAAGATATAAAAGAACTGTATTCATTTTCATATTTTTGTTTGAATTTTTCTGGAAATAGATTTAACATAACATTTCTTGCAGCTTCCGCAACTTCTGGAGGTGTATCAGAATATTCACTCTCACTTAGTTTCATTATTTTACAGTTTTGAGAAATACACAAATATGTACAGAATTTGAATTTCACTAAAATGTTTAATTCACACGTACAGGCGTGGCTAACCTGATTAAATAGAAACATGCCAATGTGTACAGTTACACCAAGCTTAGAACCGCCACAGGAAGACGTAACCGAGGGAGCTGTATGTTTGCAATGTACATTCATATGCACAAGTACAAAGAAATCCATTTGGCGGTCTTTTCAAAATTGTAAACAGAAGAAACTATGACATACAGTTTTGTAACATTGGTTGCCTAACTACTAGTATATGTGTTATTACAAGAACCAGATTTGTTTTTATAATTGTATTTGTATAATTTGCAATTACACATACAGACATTTCAAAGCAATTCAAATTGAAAACATATTGCCAACAAAGATTAATTAAAGCAAGTTTCGAAGTAAATGTTATAAATAATGAACTTAATCAATCCAAACATTTATGTTTATGCACAAGATCTATCTACATTAAACCATCTATTAAATTTCATACATTAACAAAATAATAAATATAATTTTCTACTTGCTGTTTCTTGTTTTTGAGTTGTAAATTAGCTATAACAATTATTGTACACAATGACCAAAAAATGCTAAGAAATTATGTGACAATGACAACATATTTACTTACCAATATTTATGAATTAATAGATGACAAGCGTCTTTAAAAAGACGATTTAGTGGGCAAGAGATGAAACTGGAAGCAAAATGAAATACAAAGAAACAAATTAAGGAAAACTAAAAAGCGCGAATTGATAAACGAATCTTTTATAATATGTATTTTACAGAGAGTGTACACTAAGTAAATCACAACCGCTGATTGGTTATTGGCGTTTGTTATTGAAATTAGTTGACATATTTTCTGGGTCGTTTCTAAGCTTGGTGGCGCTGCATGTTGTTGTTTCCTATCGAGATATTATTATGATAGTTTGAAAACACAGTAAGCAATCTGTTATAATTTAAAAATATAATGAAGCTTAAGAAGAAGTTTATTAACGAAGTGAAAATGAATTTATTCTAACTTACTTTATACTGTATTTACATACATTGTACCTTTATACAAATTTTGATGTACAAGTATTGAAGTAAGTAACTTAAATATGAATTCATATAGCTAAATAAGAATAAAACAAATGTTAGATTTCATAAATAGGTTTATTTAAGGAATATTCAGATTAGTCTACATTTCGTTATTAAATACCTACTAATTAGCTTTACTAATGACTGACATTTTTGTTTATTTCGAAGTAAAATAGGCGAGCACCAAAGTAACTTTTCCGCTTTAGAGCGCCAATAGTGTCAAATTGTGACAGATCGCGGGAAACGTCAACTTTTCAGTTGGATTTGAATGTGCAAAAGCCTACTTTGGATAGTGATTGTAGAAAAATGTTTTTCCCTACGCTTGCTATGAAAAGTAGCTCTTTACACACTACTAACAGAACCCAAAGTAGGTCTTTACCGCACGTGTGCGGCAAAGTACGATGTTAATCAAATGGGATTTATTTTGCGTACCCGGGGACGCAAAGTTACCATAGTGTGCATACGCTGACTTTTAAACATGAAACACGTCAGCTGTTCCTCTGTTTGTTTATTATTTCCTACCCTAATATTGTTATCATTAATAGTGAGTTTTAGTTAGGCTATCTCAGAGTTGTAAAAACTTAAGTAAACTTATTTAATAATGGAAATAAGTGATAGTGAAGTTGAATGAGACAATACCCCTCCATAAACAATTGAAACTGCAAGAAATGTAACAAAGAACTTATTACCTTCTAAGATGTTCATAAAACGTTCATAGAACGTTTTAATTGCATATTTTGATGAAAAAAGAAAGGTAATGAAATCAAGTACCTTGTGGAGTATACAGGGTGTCCGGAAAAATGTGGGAAATCTCTCGGATTCAGATAGAAGACGAAAAAATAACATGTCAAGTTCCTATAATTTTTTACCTTCCAGACCCTCCCTACGGAGATGTGAGCCCCTAAAGGACGTTGCTGGAAATAAGTTTTTCTTGAATAACTTTTAAAGTGCTTGACATAATTTAATAAAAATTCAGTACGATGGCCACTAGTAGGGGTCTCTTAAAATAGTATCCTTGAAACATATTTGGCTTGTTTAGTTTACCAGGGAAGGACATCTTAACGCCTAAATTTTTAACACAGTGTATGATAAAAATCTAAAAAAAATATTTTTGGGTAGCTTGAACCTTTACTTAAAAAAAAGGCATACTTACTTAATATCGATAAAATGAACCATTTCTTTAATTAATAAATTATTAAAAAAAATTAAGCCAGTCTTTTTCAAATTTTTACGAGAAAACACTCTTTTAATAATAAATTAAGACAACCAAATTAAACATATTAATTATTTAAAAAATGTTGCAAACTTAAATGAGGTTATTGACCCACGAGGTATAATTTTATTTCTTATTCGTTTTATTTATCTTCACTCAAAAAAACATATGTCAAACATTCCTATAATGCGAAATAAATAAATAACCTGCATTTTAGAACTTGACATTTGTCACATCGCTGATACATTGATCGACACTAATTTACTTTAAATTTTCGAATTGTAAACTTATTCGAAATATGGAATTAACTTTTATTGAATATGCAGATATGTATCTCATGTATGGTCTTGCCTCTTGCAATGCTTTGGAAGCAAGAAGATTATATCACGAGAGATTTCCTAATCGTACTATTCCAAATCAGAAGACATTTCAATGAGTTGATCAACGTCTAAGAGAGAATGGTGAGTGATTTCGGTTATTAAGGTAATAATATTGACTTTGTTTATAACTTTAGGAATGTCTAAAAAAAAAGTACTGATGTTGGTCTGACTTCATTAGCACTATTCTTTTTACAGATGAAGCAGCTTTTACCAAAAATTGTATCACGAATTTACACAACTCACACGTATGGGCTGATCAAAATCCTCATCAACTGTCAACTATTGTTTCAGTCAATTACCATCTGGGCAGGAATCACTGCCAATTTTTTGATAGGACCATTTGTATTGCCGGCGCGATTTATTTGGAATTCCCCCAGAAGGCTTTTCAAGATTTAATAGAGCATTTACCTCTTGAAAGCCGCGGAAATATGTACTTTATGCACAATGGGGCACCACCTCATTTTAGCGTTGCTGTGCGGGAACACTTAAATAACGTCTGTCCAAACCGTTGGATAGGAAGATGTGGATCTATCGCCTAGCCTCCTACATCTCCCGACCTGAAGGCGTTGGATTTTTACCTGTGGGTACACCTCAAAACGGTGTATTCCAGTGCGGTTAATACTAGGGAGGAGCTTCTATAGAGAATCACGTTTCATTGTGATGTGCTAAGGAACAATGTGGGGTTATTGTGGCGGGTACAGCCTCAATTCGTCGTGCTCGCGAGTGTATCAGACTTCACGGAGCCCGTTATTAAAAGAGTGTTTTCCCGTAAAAATTCGAAAAAACACTGGCTTAATTTTTTTTAATAATTTATTAATTATGAAACATTAATTCGTTTATTATTTTTTTTCTCGAAAATGGTTCATTTTATCGATGTTAAATGAGTATACCTTTTTTTAAAGTAAAGGTTCAAGCTACCCATAAATATTTTTTTGAGATCTTTATCATACACGATGTTAAAAATTTAGGCGTTAAGGTGTGCAACTTAGCCCATCCCTGGTAAACTAAACAATCTAAATATGTTTCAAGGATACTATTTTAAGAGCACCTTACTAGTGGCCATCATACTGAATTTTTATTAAATTATGTCAAGTACTTTAAAAGTTATTCAAGAAAAACTTATTTCCAACGGCGTCCTTTGGGGCTCACATCTCCGTAGGGAGGGTCTGAGGAAAAAAATTTATAGGAACTTGTCATGTTATTTTTTCGTCTTCTGTCTAAATCCGAGAGATTTCCCACATTTTTCACGACACCCCGTATATTCTATGCAGAAAGATACAATTCAGGTAAGGAATGACATAGATATAAGTAATTATAAAAAATTAATAGCATATGTGAAACGAACAAACGTTGGTTACAAACCTAAAAAATCTAAGATCCTGCCTAAAGATCAGATCGTAAGATTTTTAAAGTCCCTGACAGTGAACTGAGAAATATGGCAATACATGATGTTGCGGATAAAGGATCAATGATTGTTGTAAAAACTGAAGTTACAAAAACTCAAACTAGTCGGGTGTTCACTATATCTAATGACAATCAGCATAGTGTGGATTACTTGTCAATTTGTAGGAAATACCTTAATTTACGACTCCCTAATACTCACATTCTCCGTCTTTTCTTATGGTACAATAAGAGAGTTTGTGTAAAACAATCTGTTGGCACGAATTGGATAGCAAAAAATTCACAAGAAATAGCCACGTTTTTTTAATTTAGAAGACCCAACCTTGTACACTGGGCACTACTGTCGACGCACATCGGCTACGCTGCTAGTGGAGGGAGGAGGGATCTACTGCAGCTCAAAAGTCACGGGGGCTGGAACAGATCAACACTAGCGGGAGGATAAATTGAGGAATCCATGAGTAACAAAATTGTTACTGCTAAAAAGATTTTGTGACAACCACAAGAAGCTCCGATAGTATACAAGGCAAACCAGTTTCAACACCATTCTGCATCAACTTCTGAATCAGGAATCATGATTAATGATTGTCAAAATTGTACATTTACTATAAGTGTAGTAAACAATAAGTATTTAGAATAGATGTGTTCAACAATATAACTTCATATAATTAATGTTGTATTAAATTAATAACTTTTCAGTACTTTTATCTTACTGTTTTTTTTTGTTTTATTACAATAAAATACTGTTTGATGTATTAAAAACATTTATTTTATTTTTCCAAAATTGTAAAAACGAAACATGTAACACATAGTATAGTTAAGGTTGACAGTAAGCGTATGAAAAATCTTACGTGCAACACGATTGCAAAGTGTCTTTGCTGCATTCGAGAACGTTTCTCTCATGCAGCAAAGTGGCACTTTGGGCACATGTTGAGCAAATAGCTATTTTAGAGACGTTGATTTTGCTTATTAAATTTGGGCGGCCAACTTATGATTTTCAACAGTGTTTTTTATGGGCACTTTTCTCATAGTTTCTTTCTTCATTGTTCCAATTTCAGTTCCAGTTATTAAAGGGGGTGCTTGTTACAGCCGTAACTGGCCATAATTTCGGTCTAATTTCCAGCTAGTTCCCAGCTGGCGACGAAAAGATCTTGCCTTGTATGTTTAGTTACAAAAATTGTATTTTATGTTATTGAAGTTGATAAACTGTTATCACGATTAGCGATACATTCAGTCTCTCTTTTGAAATATCGCTGACCTGTCCCAGAAACCTTTAACTGCTCTTCCCGAGATTACCACACGTAAATATGCATTCCCAAATATTTTTATTACGTCGTATATTGCTATCCTCTGAGCAGGGTGATTCGTAATCCATTTGTCACACTCACCAGCACACTAAGTGTTTAGTAGACCGTAAAACAAGAGGTTTAGCGGCTGAATCTGGCGACTGGTATGCGGCGTTAGTGACGTCATGACGATGTTCAAACCTAGTGCTGTGTTTATAATCGTAAAATTGCGGTGTGTAGAAAAAAAGTGGGTATCCACCTAGAGTTGATTGCCTTAACTGTAATGGGTTTTGCCCTATATAGCTTCCCGTTATCCTCATTTTGGCACAACTCTCTGAATCGTTTTCTAAAACCAGCAATGCATTCATAAAATTACCGAAAGGAACATAACACATAACACGCCACTACGAGAAATATCTATAATTCTTAATAACCTTTCAGTGTATTTTATCCTCTCATGTTGATACCAGTCAGCTAATCCATTTTACTTGAATAATCGCTATTTCCCCCAACTTCAACGGGGCTCTGAGGTGTATTCGATGAAACTATTTCCCAAATAAGGATTGTTGGAAGTTATGGGCTATAAATTTGTCCATAATGATACGCGTGACGTATTATATAAAGTACATGTGAGTAAAAAATTAATTTAATTACATCTTAGGGTTGTCAATTAATTGCTGCGTCTGCATTGGTAGAAAATGTTGTCTCTAGTTGGATTATAATATCGAAAATTTACATTTACGTACATAATTATATTTGTACAATGTGATTCAAAATAGTGATTTAATTATCTAAAAGTTGTCGTTAAGGACCGTAATGATAGCGTTGGTGTTGTGGGGTGGTAGCGATGACTGAAGTAAACGCAACGAAGTGGCTGGCCTAAATAAGAGAGGATGAAATACACAGAAGGGTTAGTACAAATTATAGATTCTTCTGGTAGTGCTGATTTTTTTTTTTTCGATATTTTTATATATATTGTTGGGATAACGACAAACTATATATGTTAAAACCCTTTATTTCATACTGTACTGTAACATTGGGATTTACGGTAGAGTGTGTAGTCCATCAGTAAAACAAATTTTTACGGTAGTGTAGGATTTTTACGAAACTCAATTCAAAGCTGGCTTTATAAGAAAAATTTATTTATTAACTATAACATATTTATCAAAGTAAACCAAGTTACAATCCGCAATTAGAACTAAGAATATTTTGGTATCTGAAAATTAGTATTAATTGTGCAGTTTTCGTTTCCATTAACTTGCAGTGGATAAATTTCTTCATGACTTATTGTTGCGGCTAAGGGATTATTATTGACATTCGAATTTGTGTTGCATACATTGCCTCCTGATAGTATAGTTTTCTTGCCGTTTTGTAACTACTTCCACAAAACTTTCGCCGCCTTAAATCATGTGTGCAAGTTTTATTTTTGCCAGCAAGAGACTCTTGAACATATCTTTCAGCGACGGTGTTTCTTTTTCATCCTCCAAAACATTTGAGAACCGAAATATGGCTTCAGAATCAGCAAGAAGTGTACAACCTGTATGTCGCAGAGAATTTGCAGTATAACTTTCACTGTTTTTAAATCCAAAATTTCCGCGATTTTTCTCGCCACTCCACCAATCGTGTGAATTCCAACTCTTTGATTAATGCACTGCCCATGCCGGTATCACACGAACAACTTATCGTGTTTAACACGTTTTGGTCGTAAATTGACGTATTTTTGATAGAGAGCCAAAAAGTTGATTCCTTCAATGTCTTCGATTATTGTAAATACTCGTGCCTGGTCAGTTTTTGTTTTAGTAATGGTAATAACTACTTGAGATTCAGTGATCTATATGTTTCTTATAGACATTTCAAACAGTTCCTCACGGCGGTAGCCTTCAGCCATTCTCATCAGTGAAACTGCCCAATAATAGACATCATTTTAGGAACAAATTGTTCACAAATACAAAAAACTAACTTACTTTTATTAAAAGATATTCCTTATCATGAGAATTCTTGATGAATTTATAAACCTCTTCTCGGGTGAGAACTTGTGCTTGTTTAGCCTGGTGACCAACTGTTTTAAAAATGGTTTCAATCTTGCAAATGTTGAAATATCAATATTCTCAAAGACAAACAGCATTGATTTTACCATCGAATATTTGATCCACAAATAAGAACCACAGTATTCTTGTACTAGAAATGGAACAAACTGTACTAAAACCATGTATTTAAAACGGAAAAACTACCCACCAAATCGTATAAATATGCCACCATAGCTTCCTCATCAATTATTTTCACTTCATGTTGCCGCCCCGCCGCCATTCATTAAACACCTTGTATCCTTTATTGTTATGCGCCTCAGACTTGAGGGGAATAAGTTTTGTTGTAGCTGCTTTGCTTATTTCTAAGATTTTGTCAGAATTCTTCATATTTTGATCACATATTATTACTTTTTTTGACTGATTGCAAATTGTAAACAAACAACCCTAGCGTCCCTACCTACCACCATAATTATCCATTTTTGCTTGGCGCTGGTGTGAACAAAGGCATTTTTGGTTCTTCTTAATTTTGAGTGAGTTTCAGTATAAAATAAAGTACGTTACGTTATTCGTCAGATTGACCGGATGTTACGTACTCATTACGCAAATAATTACTTATTCGTCCGCAATATCCGTTGTACCGCACTTATAACGTAAATAACTATTACAGTTAAAGACATGAGCTCTGGCTAGGGATAAAGGCATAAAGTCCAGAATTAAAATAAAAAATAGACGTGTCGCAGGATTTTGACCACAAGTGTGAATGCGGTTCAAGAGTAAAGTACCCTTATTTTTCAAAATACATAAAAATGTCATTTGAAGAAGTTGTTTAGAATTGAAATTAACGAAATTTCAGCCAGCTTCTCTGAAAAAAAAATTTACGTTTTTCCTTTTTTTTCTACCACTACCTTTACGGGAAACAAAATATTTCGGAGGTAAATTATTATCTGATGGAACAACAATACGCTAAAAAGCATAAGTTTCATTTGCTCCATAAGTGGCAAATTAAGTTATTGACAGTTATGCCTAAAAATAGCTCAATTTTTGTATCCAATGGGGTAAACTACATATTCCTTCAAGATTATACCTAATAAGTGTGAGGGAGTTATAGAGAACATCAAACTTACATTTTATCAATAAACGCTTGTCCGCAAATGAATAGAAATTGATTTCGTTATTTACAACCACAACTATGTCTCACAAGTACTCATTATTCCTTATTTCGCTTTGATATTTGGCAAAGTAGGCTTTGCAAAAAAATTGATAATAGTCAACAATATCATTTTGACATTTTCGATGCACTGTAATGGCTGCACATCTTACTGTCCAAGAAAAAGTTGAGATTGTTTTAGTGTATGGTGATAATTATCATACTTCTCGCGAGACTGCAGATATTTTTAATGCAAGACACTCCGATAAAAATATTAGTCATGCAACAGTTGCAAAAATAACAAAAAAATTTAAAGAATGGATCTGTTGAAAATAAATATAAAACAGAACACAGAAGAAATGTAACTGGTAATGATGACAATGTTATGAATGTTGTTCTACCTATTGTGGAGGACATTGTTAGCACAGCGGCAAGAAATTACCGACGTTTCTGAGCGATCAATTAGAAGAATTATACGATTAAATGAATTCAAGCCATACAAACCCAAATTTATTCATACCCTTCAGGATAGAGACCCAGACGCAAGGTTAGAATTTTATTTTTGGTTCCAAGGACATAAATAGAGAATGATGAATATTTTTCGAGAAGAATTCTTTATTCTGACGAATCCAGGTTTACACCAAATGGTATCGTAAGTTCGCAAAAATGTATATGGTAGGCAGATGAAAACCCTAACTTTAAGATCGAATGCCGGAATCAATATTCGTTTAAAATCAACGTTTGATGTGGAATCTTAAATGATGAAATTGTGGAACCAATATTTTTTATAGAAAATTTAAATTCTGCGGGATATTTAAATATGCTTCAGACATATTTATCAAATTATTTAGACAATCTTCCTCTGAGAACCAGAAACAACATGTTTTTCCAACGTAAAGTCATGGCTGGACCTAAAATTTCCTAATTGCTGAATAGGAAGATATTCCAACAATCCATGGCCTGCAAGATCGCCCGATATCACCCCAATGGACTTTTTCCTATGGTGATATTTAAAGGGGAAAGTTTATAAACAGCGACCACTCAGAGATATTCAACATTTGGAAAATACAATTAGGAATTGTATTCGAACAGTAACCCCGCAAATGAGAAATGTACATCAAGAAATACACAAACGTACAATACTTTGCATAGAGAACGGTGGACACCACATTGAATGATAATGGTATAGGTAACTTTTTTTCACAATTTTATATTATGTTTGTGTTCCATTATCAATTAATGTAGGTTATTCCAATATTTTGAATAAAACTTCTTTTTTGAAATTTGAAGATTCTTTTATTTATTATAACTCAACGTTTCAGAAAGGTACATAAAGAGTTATTCCAAAATGTTAAAATTGAAATGTTTTGACGTTCTCTATAATCCCCTCACATTTGTTAGGTATAATCTTGAAGGAATATGTAGTTTTGGATACAAAAATTGAGGTATTTTTGTGAATAACCTAGTTTGGCACTTATGGGGCAAATAAAACTTATGCTTTTTAGCGTATTGTTGTTCCACTAGAAAATAACTTACCTCCGAAATATTTTGTTTCCCGAGAAATACAGGGATGGCAGAAAAAAACAAATGAAGGACGTAGACATTTTTTAGAGAAGCTAGCTGAAATTGCATGTTTGATATATTTTTTCAATTGCTTTAATGAACGAACAGAAGTTCAACATAATAATAATTAACTGTATTTGTTTAAAATTAACTTTTAAAGTACAATAGTAAAAGATTAACTCGAGTGGGACTTGAACCTATGACCTCCACTTTGCTATAGTGGGACTCTTCCAACTGAGCTATTGAGGAGGCAAGTCACACTTGATCCACACTTAAACTGTATGTACCCTTGCTTTCAAAAATTTGCCGTACACCCATTTTTTGTTGTATTAACTTAGGTTTGTAATTAATCAACTCTGCCATTCAAACTTTTGAAAAGTCAAAATGCAGCAACAATAAATCTCCCTTACCTTCTATAACGATCACTAATTTCTGGAAAAATATTTGTAAAAGTCATTGGTTTTTGTCTATAATTATGATGTAAGACAGTACAGTTTGTGTCCTGAAGGACAGATCATAATTTTTGTTAATTTTGTCAATATCATCTTTAACCTAATCTCAAAATTACCCATCCACACAGCAAAAATTTTGAAAAATTGTTATATATATATATATATATATATATATATATATATATAAGCTTATTTACATGCCGTTTAGAAACTTGAAAAATTTTCATGCCCTGGTAAGATATTTGGAAAAAACGGGAATTTGACAATATCGATTTTATTTTTCTGACTTTATTTGCAGAAATATCAAAAACTAACAACTTTCTCATTGGCACTTTTAAGGTACTACATGATGGTATTTTTAGATTTTATATCCGACGTTTCGTTTTCAAGAAACCATCATCAACTTTATTTTTTATATGGCCCGAAAAAATGTACACCCTGTATCTAATTCCATTTTTATTACAAATTCAACGATGTATCACATGCCATATTTTATTTAGTTAAAAGGAAAATTAATTGCATTTTTTCTATTTCTTATAGGTATTTTTAAGTAGGCGAGTAATGAAATTTTTTTTAAGTAACGAAAACAAAGAAATTAACGCATTTTATATTTAATTCAAAGCAGGTGTTCAAACAGGTTTCCGTTATTTTCTAAGCATAAGTATGATCTTCTAACTGTGGAGCTTAAAACATCACGTAACTTCTTTGGTGTAATACTGTTAAATGCGGCCGTTACACATTCTCGTAACTGCTGTTCAGATTCAAAAGAATATTGGAAAACTCGGTTTTTAACAAAACCCCATATGAAGAAGTCCAGAGGGGTTAAGTCCGGGGATCGCGCTGGCCAAGACACTTCACTAGAGGTTCCAATCCACTTTCCAGGAAATCGCCGCGAGAGATACTCTCGAACTTGCCTAGAATTATGTGCAGGAGCACCGTCTTGTTGAAACCAACAGCTATTGACCTGTACCAGAGGTAAATTATCTAAACAGTCTTCTAAATCATTTCGCAATAAATGAAGGTATCGTTCTCCGGTTAATGAATTATGGTAAAAAAATGGACCTAGGATTTTAGTTCCTAAAATTCCACACCACATATTAAACCCAAAACGTTCTTGATGTCTCGATATTTTCTTAACACGCGGATTTTGTTGAGCCCAGTAATGCGTATTGCGGCGGTTGAAGATACCATTATTAGTGACCATGCTTTCGTCGGACCATATTATTTTTGAAGGAAATTTAAATTTTCTTCACAGCGCGTGTATACCACTGCAAAAATGCCGGCGCCGTTCGAAATCCCTGGTTTAAGTCCTTGGCAAATCCTAAATTTATAGGGTGATATCTATTTTTACGCAAAATAAATTGAGCTGTGGATTTGGCAACTCCTACATTATCTTTGATTTGCCTAGTTGATATTTCAGGGTTCTCAACAACTGCTTGTAAAACATTATTTTGGGTTTCTTCTAAAGACTCCTTTTTCGAGTTAAAATAGGCTTTTAAATGAACCATATTCTTTTAAATTTCGAGCCAGCTTTAAGAAAATGGACTTACATGGCTGCCTTCTTTCTGAATATGTATTAAGATACATTGCTGCCGAATTTACATCATTTTTGTGGCACAAAATGTAGCACGTTAGCATATCAAACTTTTCTTCATGGCTATAATGCTCACCCGGCATATTCGACGATAAATGCGCAATATTAACTATTCAACAATAAACAACAATAACGACAACAGTAAAAATAACGACAATTACTCTAAAAACAACAACTCGGCAAACAGGGTAACAACAAGGATAATTACAATTTTATCATAATATTAAGTGACAGAATCGGTGACAGGTAATGACGACAAAGCATTTGTTTGCAACGCCTTCTTAAAAATACTTATAAGAAATAGAAAAAATGCAATTAATTTTCCTTTTAACTAAATAAAATATGGCATATGGTACATCGTTGAATTTGTAATAAAAAATGGAATTAGATACAGGGTGTACATTTTTTTCGGGCCATATAAAAAAATAAAGTTGATGATGGCTTCTTGAAAACGAAACGTCGGATATAAAATCTAAAAATACCATCATGTAGTACCTTAAAAGTGCCAATGAGAAAGTGTTGTTAGTTTTTTGATATTTCTGCAAATAAAGTCAGAAAAAAATAAAATCGATATTGTCAAATTCCGTTTTTCCAAATATCTCAGCAGGGCATGAAAATTTTTCAAGTTTCTAAACGGCATGTAAATAAGCTTCAAAGAACACAACTTTTCCTAATTGAACCTAAGCTGTATCTCCAACAAGTACTGAGATTCCCATGGTGAGGATCCTTATCTTGGACAAACTGTACTATATATATATATATATATATATATATATATATATATATATATATATATATATATGACAAAGCGTCGTGTTTTTAGTATTGGCACTTTAACACACAGCAGAAGTTTCAAATTATTTATTACTTGTAAATATTCCACGTAAGAACATATTAAGGAAGGTACAAGAGACTGCAAATCATTACAGTAAAGTAAAGTTTGGAAATTATAGGTGGACTTGGGTATAAACAAAGATTCGTCACATAAAGATAGAGTGAATGTCTTTCTTTCCTTTCCTATCATGCCATTTTTATAACAGTTAAAAATAATCGATCCTGAAAGCTTAAGCCCATACCCATTTCATTGGGAAAAAATGTAAACTTTATGAATAAAGAACAGGCTCAACTAGACCTTGGTCTTTTTGGGAGTTGCCTTATTGCCTACCATTTGAGAAAATAGTGACTCCTTGTGTCCTGAGTTACTGCGCTACGAGAAGTGCTATGATTTTGTGCGCGCACCGCAAGCTTTGACTTAATTATGACAAACATAGACCTAATAAAACAGTTCCGCAAACTATGATCGAAACGATCTTACACTTTCCCTCAGTTTAGTTTACCAAAGCACTAAGCGTGATAATATTGACAACCCACAAAGACGTGCTTCTGTGTTACGTTTAAGAGAGGTATAAATTGCCATACTACAAAACTCTACGGACAAAGTGACTCTTTTACCCGATTACGTCGCTTCTAAACTAAATTTTATACAGTATAATGCCTCAATTCCTGTTGTTACTCATACTCGGATTGTGTAAATAGTCAATTCTTATCATCTCTTATCGTATCCGCTATACACAGTTTATTATGATACTGTGCTACTACAGTTTTAACGTAGTTATGGAAACTATAGATTAAATTTTTGCAAATGTGAGACAAATTATACTGTAATTGGTCTAAGACAAGTACTATGTGGTCTAATTGGGGTGTGATGAAAATACTAGCAATGCATTTAAAAAATTTATTGACTAAGTTAATATTATTTTTAACGTTCCCGCCTAAAGGGAAAGTTATTGTAATCGGCCGAAAAATTCCAAATTAAACTATGTGTATTCGTGTGCGTTTGCATGTACGTTTGCGTGTGTTACGGTGTATGTTGACATATAGGATAACTCTAAAGAGATAAGACTTACATACTTGACATTTCGTATTTAGGCTTGTTTTCGTTTCTCCTAGTGCTAATTAGATTTTTAAAGAAATCCAACAGCAGGGCCGGGGGTTACAAAGCGTTGTTTTTGGTTTTTATAAAATATTGTCAAAACAGAAAACATATAACTACTAATAGATAGAATTTAACATTATAAATTGTGTTCTATGTCATTTGTGATGGAACCCGTCATTCTGCAGTCAAAAATTTGTACAGTGGAATTCAAGTATTCGTTTAAATTTTTTTCAATGTCTAAAAAAAGATCAACTTTATGACAATACATTCGAAGACTCCTTTTTTAAAGATAATTCAATTTGCTCATCGCTTTATAAAAATGCTTAACACAAAATCAAATAAGCCGTTTTAGAATTTTTTTCAAGTTGGCATCTAAATGCCTATTAACATCTACCTGGCATAAAAGTATGAACTTCTATCTCGCATAATTTCTTATTGTTGTTTTGACGTCGTTGGTTATTTTCAGTAGGAACATATTGCAAGAAGGTGGAATAATTATCCTAAAAAGTTGAAATGCATGAATTAAGTTGTGATATATAGTGCATTATTCAAATGAATTCTCTGTTGACGTTAAATTTATTTAGAATTTCTTAAATATAGGGTTTATCTGTTCGGGACCATAATTTCCACCCTACCAAACAAAAACGTCTACATACTTTTTTTACACTTGTCAGTTTTCGAATTATTCCCAAATTAAGCATAAACAAGTTCAAAAAATTCAATAAAGTGCATTTTTTTGCAACATGTAACATGTCTCATAAGTAGCTTGAGCAACAAGAAGTTTTAATTCATTTAAAAAAGAAAAACATTCAAAAAAATTTGACAAAGTGACTTTTGTTCCATATTAATACTATTAAAACAAAGTAAAATTAGTTTACAACTCTGAGTAGAGAAAATTGAAGTTGGAAGGTCAGTGAAGTACTACTAATGTGCCGTTATTAAATAAACTATACTCCGTTTATGGAACAGAAGTAGTTAAAGTTCAACTGCTGTAATTGGCGTACCAACAGAACAGACAGATTTATCATGTCGTTTTGGTGTGTATGGTATTCACATCGTCGTTACTTGCTTGAATTTGCTGTTATTCTCATTTATACGAACGAAATAGTCTCTCTGAAGACTTGGTGTATAATGAATAACCCTATCGTCCTTACAAAAGGACGCCCTATTTGGACCTAATCCAAAACTTCAAATATCATATCAAATATGTTTGTGTTACTTTATTTTATACAATTAAAAACAATTTGAAAAAAAAATAGTATGTGACGAATCCTTGTTTATACCCAAGTCCACCTATAATTTTCAAACTTTACTTTACTGTAATGATTTGCAGTCTCTTGTACCTTCCTTAATATGTTCTTACATGGTATTTTTACAAGTAATAAATAATTTTAAACTTCTGCTGTGTGTTAAAGTGCGAATACTAAAAACACGACGCTTTGTCATTTAGTTTTGACAAATACTTTACTAATATAATACGGGAAACTCGAAAAATTTCCGGTGACACGCGCATCAACGCCGTCAAGCGGTAGGAGTTGATAACTAAACAGTTCTTGCCAGTGTTTACATTAGTGTCTGACTGTTTTTTGCTCTTTAAATCCATTTGTAATCTGTGAAATGAGTCAAAGGGGATCAGTATGTGCCATATATGGTTGTAATAATTATAAAATACAAAAAGAAGTAAAGTCTTTCTACAGGTTTCCCAAAAATAAGGAAATGTGAGTAGAGTAGTTTCAAAATCTCGTGGCACTTGAGATGCGGGCTTGATTTATTTAAACGCGATACATACGATTAATATGAAGTTATATAAATAATTACACCTATATTTGTGTACTCTACATGCTTAGGATGGCATTTTACCTACCGACGTTTCTCAACGTAAATAATTGACACAGGACTCGATGGAAAATTTATTTTCTATTTTAAGGAACCAAGGAGGAAATAATGTAACTCCTGATGCAATCAAACTGCGCTCTGCATTACGTGCTACCATGACAAATCAATTGTTAAAACCGTCGGAGGATAGCAATTGTGAAATCGATTCAACGCAGTTTTTATTGCAAAACAAGACCTTGAACAAAGAAACATCACGTTAAAAATTCAGAAAAACGAAATAATTTTGCATAAAGATTTCATACCTGCTGGAGACGATAAACAAGTTCTAATAGAAGAGAATGCAATAAGTTATGTAGGAGGATGGGCGTGCAGTAAACTTTTGCACGAAGACTGTAAGGCTGCGATATCTAGCAATACAAATGACAACTTAGATTGTCGAAATATTCATATAGAGATGAAGAAGTATGACAATGCAAAAACTATTTTATTTTTAAACGACACTGCTATAACATTTTGTGTTCAATTAAAGACTATTTTTGAATCTTCCTTTCCTGGATATTTTAGTGAAGATCGCCAAGGTGTCAAACATAAAATTATAAATAAAATAGCTGCAGAAAATATACAATTAAATGAATTATGTAGTGACTGCCACAAATTATTTATTGCTAAATATTTAAATGTATTATTTAACTGTGTAGTTAAGAGAAAAAATGATTCAGATCCCAAGTTTAAAATTACTAAAAAAAATATAAAGTTTCATAAACTTACACAAAAATAAAATAGTGTTTTTTTATTAAACAAGTTCATATTAAAGGTGTGTTTTGTACTCAATCAATATTTTTATATCATAATTTCTAATAAATGACATTCCTCACACAATTTTACACATGTTTTGAACTTACTTCAACAGAGTTATTGCCACAATTTAAACTATCTTATCTATAATAATGTCATATGTTTGAATTTGCCATACTGTGCTTGTTAGTTATCACCTCATACCAATAGATGGCGCTGTAATCGCTGTCGCCCTGAAATCCTATGCTAAACACAGAAGTTTCCCGTTTTATATTAGTAAAGTATTTGGTTTTGACAAAGTGACATTTCAATTTGTGGTTTAAAATTTCCCCGTTTTTATAATTTTGTTGGTGTAAAACTGACCGGTGCTTACATTGGCAAGAATTTAGTAGCTTAACTATGTCTGTTGGGTAAACAGATTTTAGATTGGGGTGTAATGTCATTTTGATGACATAAATTATTTTTTGCACTTCCGAGACTAAAATAGATACTTTAGTCTCTGTCTACAGGTACGAAAGTGGGTCATTGATTCCCTAGGGATTAAATATGGACTGAACCCCCTAGAGAGTTCATTGACAGATGTCAAACTTTAAATATTTTTTAAATTTTTTACGAAACGTCAACATTAATATTATTACAATTAATAATTATCGGACGATTAATTTCCGAGACGATACGGCTGGATGTAACATTGAACGCATTTGCAAATGTATCAGTGCCTGTGGGCCGTTCAGATTGGCACGAGGGTCCTGGGAGTGAGGTAGCTCCAAAAATTGTTTCGGCGATAAGGTTCTTATTATTCAGGGAGTTTTCCACATACCGTTATGCAACAGTTGCAGACTTCCACCCCCCATGCCTTTTTAAAACGTGAAGAGTCGCACCTGAATCAGCTAGTAGAGATGCGGAGGTTCGCCGCCAACAATGTCCTGTATATGACAACGCATCTGGTAGGTTTAAGAATGTTGCAACTTTCTGGGGCAATTTTCCAAATATATTCTTTCCTACAGGTTGCACTGTCACTGCTTGTTAACGTAACGAACAAAAAATCTTGATTGAGAAGTTTAGGCTTTTCTCAATGACATATATTTCTTGCAGATTTTTGTATAACTAATGATAGTTTTATCTGAATCTGTTCCATTTTTGGTAGCTCTAATGTTAATAAGAAGTCTGTTACCCAAATCAGTCACATCATTAATTGACAGGTCGACTAATTCTCCTCTACAAGCCCCTGCCACACCAAATATGAGTGCTGATTTTTGGACATACTCACTTTTGTCATTAAAAACGTGTCATTTGAAGCTTTCTTTAGAAACGTATCAATCTGTTCTATAGTTAGTACCTTCGACTTCTTCGCTTTGTAACCAAAATTTTTCCTTTTCAGAAGCGTCGTCAATTTGTGGAATTTACTTATATCAACATTATGTTTAACGTTAAGCGGCTTTTTCTAGATCAAATTCGTCGTACATATTTATTACCCTTTCGTAAAAAATTTTTCAAATATGGCTACCGCTGTTTACTAATTCCCCTGCTAACCGACTGTTTTTTTTTCAAATAGTAAGATTTATAGATAATTTTATACAAATTTGTCACATTGACACGAACAAATTTGGAATTATTGTACATAAAAAATAAATAATTCGGAAGTGTAAAAAATAGCGTATATACTTCGCGATCAAAGTGCCAAATCCCTTGAGTCGTTGTTGCCCACGGTCTTCACCCTCGAGGCAACAAACCCCACTCGCGGGATTAAATGCTGCACTTTGCTGTAAAATCGCAATGTCATCTCTGACACAAAAATAGAAATAAACGCAATGTTAAATGTCATTATTTATATAATTTTATATAAATTTCTTAGTTTTAATTCTTTTCGTGCAAAAAATATCGTATACGTATACCACAGAAGTAAAGTAACCTTTTAATCTGAGTGGTTGTGTCCCGAGCGTAAGCAAATAAAGCTAGTATGCACTTTGGTACTGTTTAATCACACTTGAATTAAATTATTATAAGTTTTGTTATGAAGGAAGAAGTTCAAAAGTTAATATGTAATTAAAAATTATTAATTTTATTAAATACATAAATAAAAAGTTTACCTCGAGTAGGATTTGAACCTACGACATGTACTTTGCTAGCAAAGTACGAGGGTAAGGTGAATAGTTCTCGGTGTGACACAGAGATGGCGCTCCAACCAAGAACAATGTGTTTTTTGCCTGGGTGCACATGTCGTTAGTTCGTATGTTTCAACTTGTTCTCTCAAGTAGTTTGTTTACACGAATTTTTACAATAGACGTCTTGCGCGTTTTTCGTTAAAATGGATCAACTTGAATGTCGTGCGGTCATAAAATTCTTCGTTTTGGATGGATTAACCCTTAAGGAAATTCATCCGAAGTTGACCTAAGTTTACGGGGACTCTGCTACTTCCATGTCAACCGTTAAAAAGTGGACTGCTGGATTTAAACGTGATCGCACATCCCTCGAAGATGACCCACGTGAAGGGCGGTCAAAGACCACAACCACACAAGAAACCATTGAAAAAGTGTATGATATGGTGTTGGACGGTAGGCGAGTAAAGGTGAGTGAGATAGACTAGGCTGTGGGGATATCGGAAGAAGGGGTGATAAACATCTTGCATACAAAATTAGGGATGCAAAATCTCTGCGGTAGATAGGTGCCGCATTTGCTGAATGCCGATCAATAGCAAATGCGCAAACGATTTTTGCCGCAACCTTTGGAACGATTCAATGGGCATCCAACCGATTTTGTGCGGTGATTTGTCACTATGGATGAGATATGGGTCCGCCATTACACGCCACTGCTTGGACAGTAGTCCAAGCAGTGGGTGGAAGCTGGTGGTGCAACGCCAAAGAAAGCGAAATCGATCGCATCTGGCAGAAAGGTCATGCCAGCGTTTTTTGGGATGCTGTTAATTGATTACCTTGCAAAAGACAGAAAATTCCATGAGAATATTACTACAACCTTCTTGACCAGCTGGATGCCAAATTTCGCGAGAAGAGGCCTGGCTTGAATAAGAAAAAAATCATCTTTCACCAGGACATCGCACCAGCTCACAAGGGTGCGCTGGTGATGGGAAGACTGCGGGATTTGAGGTTCGATTTTCGTGGCCGTCCCTCCTATTCTCCTGATTTGGCACCCTCAGACTTATATCTGTTCCTAAACTTGAAGAAATTTGTTTTTGGGAAGCGCTTCACATCCAATGAAGAAGTTGAGAGGGCCGTAGATTGAATATTTTCACAACCTTCCAGACTCTCACTTCCGGGAAGGAATACTGATGTTGGTGGAACGCTGGACCAAGTGTGTTGAAGCTAAGGGAGATTATGCAGAAAAATAAAATCATTTTTTAACTGAAAGTCGCAATCTTTCATTGTCAAGCTGCGATTTTTTCACCTTATCCTCGTACATGTTGTAGGTTCAAATCTTACTCGAGGTTTATTTATGTATTTAATAAAATTAATAATAATTTTTAATCACTTGAATTAAATCTGACAGTAAGAAAAATTCGGGGCCGACGAAAAATGAAAATTAATTATTAATAGTCACATTAAACTCGTCCGATTTCTAAGTGAAAGTGTTTGAAACTGGTGGTGGGTTTAGAAGAAATATCTTCTACACTTCTTGTAATATGTTTTCCGCAGTATTTATTTTGTTTCAGCATAACCATCACCTACTATCGATAGTTTTTCAGGTTAACATGTTCTAAACAACAGCATAATCAATTTTATTAGTTTATACGTTAACAGTAAGTGATACTTTAGTTTAGATTTCAGCATCAGAAAAGGAATCTAAGGTTTATTTATTATTTTTAACAGCTAATTCTCAGTAATAATTATTTCTTAGCATACATATTCGATATTAGAAAATTACAAACAAGGAATGATAATGATAGGAATGAATGATGTTTCAGATAACCAAAATCAACAAAACAAAATAATTACAAAGGACGATTAATTAAGAAAAAATGCTCTCACAAACAAGCGGTACGCAATACAAAAAGCACGATAAAGAAGGAGACTCAGGACTTCCTAGTTCAGAATACCTAAAATTCTGAGCAAATTAACACACAATTCTCAGGTGCGTTATGTCAGTAGTAACAATGTAACCCATTCTGATATTTAACTATGAATTTCATTACATTTTGTAATGTACTTCCTATAAAATAGATGAAGGTATAAGTTTTAAACGATAGAATGATAAACCTCATTTTTTATAAAAAAGTTAGTTACGATGTCCTGTGTTGTGGTCCTCGCTAAGTCTAATTGACAGGAACGTCTTTCAATACTTGTAAATTTAATAACAGTAATAATTCAAATTACCTATGGTACCTAGGCATGATTTGTTAGATTTGTTCAGCACTCAGAGGTCTTTCGGTTTTCCAAGAATAAATTATTACACCTTTTAAACTAATATATAAAAAAGCTAACACTTCCATTAATTTATTTATTTTAGTGTTAGATGTGCATCTTTTAACAGTCTGTTACATACGTATTTTGGATCTTTCATCAGCTCTAATTTCTTGTGGGAGGACATTTAAAAAAAATTATATACGACGTTATCTGTGCAGTTTTTGTTCGAAATTGTACCCAAGCGACAGCTTTAAACTAAAAATCTTATTAGTGTTCCTGCAGAATGTTAAACCAAAGAGCATAGAATATGTCACACTCTTTGATTAAATAAACAACTTTCCTGATTAAAATATTTCAGCAGCATATATACCGAAAACAAATAATTACTATGAATCTTTGAGAATTAATTTGAGTTGTTTCAAATTTTCTGCGCATTTATTCATTCAAATAATAAATAACTTAGATTTCGGAGAATTGCATTCTAATATCTATACCAAATCCTAACATATCAAGTAAGAGTCGGAAGCTTAAGTTCGAAATTGAATAAGAAAAGAATAGCTTTATTGAAATCAGGACAGATTATACTTTATTCATTTTTCAATCACATACATATTACTTAAAAAAATTTAAAATTTATAAAGAAATTTTATAAATTTGAGTTGTAATGACACAAAATTCTTACCTATATTTTATTTTTCTTTCAAATTTAGATTTTAGTTGGGCGTTCCAGATTTTAATGTACCTTACCGTCGTGGACTACGTACACTACTTTTAGGCTTATATTGCCTCTGTGTTTGTAAACCCATACAAAGATTTTAATATTTTTTGTTACTTACTTTTGGCAAACTATGTATTTCATTTTCAAAGTACAGTTAATTAAATTAAATGAATACTGTATAAATACATTAGTATTTATACAGTATTCATTTAATTTTTAATTTTGTAGCTATATGTGAGCTTAATTTCCCTTAACTATCACCAACGCTTCATGGACTATATGTCTGTGTGTGTGTGTGCGTGTGTGTGTGTGTGTGTGTGTGTGTGTGTGTGTGTGTGTATGTGTGCGTGTGTGTGTGTGCGTGTGCGTGTGCGTGTGCGTGTGCGTGCGCGTGCGTGTGCGTGCGTGTGCGTGTGCGTGTGCGTGTGCGTGTGCGTGTGCGTGTGCGTGTGCGTGTGCTGGTGCGTGTGCGTGTGCGTGTGCGTGTGCGTGTGCGTGTGCGTGTGCGTGTGCGTGTGCGTGTGCGTGTGCGTGTGCGTGTGCGTGTGCGTGTGCTGTGGGTGTGTGTGGTAGTGTGTGGGTGTGTGCGTGTGTGTGGTGTGCGTGTGTGCGTATGCGTTTGTGTGTGCGTGCGGTGCGTGCGTGTGTGTGCGTGCGTGCGTGTGTGCATGTGTGCGTATATATATATATATATATATATATATATATATATATATATATATATATATATATATATAAACAAGTCAAGCAGTCTTCAGGTAATCAATAAACCGATCTTTGATTTTAATGCACTAGGCTAATTTCCAATAAAAAGCCAGGTAAAGAAGTTATATTTAGACAACATTTCACAACAAATAAAAGAAACAATTTTGGTTGTCAAAAGACACTTAATATCAATATATAATGCTATACTCGCTTGGAACTAACTACGGAAAAGAGTACAAGTGGAGAAAGACCCTGGATGCATGCAAGAATTGATCATATCACCATCTGTAACAAAAGTACCCTGATTCATGTTTATAAGCTGACTCAAACAACTCGTCCACCTCTGTTGCATTCGTACTTAGTATAACAAATAAAAATTGGGGGTTTGATTGATTGTTGTATTAAAAGGTAAATTGTACCACGGTCTAGCTCAGCTAGGTACAAACTTACTGTAATTGAGGACTTATTGATATTCAGGTGTGAGGGATGTAGAGAAATATCCGTAGGTATAACCAGTAATGCAGTGTTCTTGTTGAACGCCACTCAATTTATAGGTAGAAGAATTAAAATACAACAAAAATTGAGAAGGTTGTATCTTAAAGCATAATAAGTAATCTGAATAAAAATGTCTGATTAACATCAGCATAAAATAACTAAAACGATATTTCTCGTAAAGATTTACTATTCTAAAATTACTAAATTCAACATAACTACCTACATAAGCTTATAATTTATATTTACTTAAAATTCAAAATGCAGTATGATCAACACTGCATTTAATAATAAAACGTGTATTAACCTATGTCAACAGATATTACGGTTAATGTAGGTTGTAAACTCAAATGGTAAAAGGATACTTCTTATTTACATGTACTCGAAATAAATGTATTACTTCGTCTTAAAATGCACTGTAGTAGGAGAATTTCATTTCCAATTCTTAAGATAACATATGATAATTTCCATTTGTCAATAACGTACCAATAAATGAACTGTAGACCATATATGTAAGGTAATGTTCATATTTTCCACATTCCAATAACGGAAAAACTTATTAAAAGGATACGTATTACTTACATGTACTCAAAACAAATATATTACTTCGTCTTAAGTATGACAAATTCATTCCCCATTCATAAGATACACATACGATAATTTTCATTTGCCAATTACGTACAAATAAACGAAGTGTAGACCATATGTGAAGGTAACGTAAGTTCCATAATATGAACGTAAGGTGAGGTACTATAATTACTTTCATTTATCTTCAACGTATAAATAAACGAACTGTACACCATATAGGTAAGGTCATTTTCATGTCTTCGACATACCAGTAATGGAAAAAGTACAATCGCAGGCACTAACTGCAAGCGGTAATGATACAAATGTATCCACGTTTTGAATTATTTAAGACAAAAATTGCATATAATCCTGGTTATGCACCCCATTTTATGAATTCTTTCATGACGTCATGCAGATTCTTAAAATTTCCGCTTTTTATTTATCCCAGCGGTTTCTTTAATGTAAAGGCGTAAAAATTTAATTATTGAAACAAAAAGAAACGCTTAACGATTCTAATGTAATGTAAATATATTTATCACTAATAATGTAAATTTCGAAACTTACTTAAGGTAACAATAGCCACAAATTGAAAACAAATTAAGGTAGCAATAGCCAAGAATCGACACGTTACATATATAAAAAATATATAAAAATAAAAAAAAATGAATAAGACTCGGAGGAATCCTAAACTAAGCCACAAGTTGTTCGAAGAGTTACGATTCAAACTGTGTTATTATCATCACCCATACATACGACAATCTTACTACATTTGCTTCCACAGACACACTCACAATTGAACTGTAACAATATGGACCAAAAAGAATACTAAACATGACGAGACAACTGAAACTAAACTAAACCTAAAATGAACTGTAATAACCATATTTGCCTATACACAAACTTATTCAAAATTTTAAAAATTGGGTTTCAAATCTTCGACATGGAACTGACCAATATTTTTGCAGCTCATAAACGAGAGGAGACAGGTTCTCAATAATCTTACAAACAACATATTTCGGGGCAAGCTTCTTAGAATACTGAGCACCCGCATCAGATAAGATAAAATTTCGATTCCATACCATATCAGCAACATTGAAAGTTAAATAACCCTTACGCAAATTATATTGTTTTTTATTACGTAGATATGCTATACGTTGAGTTCAACATATAATACGGGAAGAAAAGCATTTTCGATAGGTCAAAAGAAACCGTTTGCTAGCTGCACATTATCTAAGGGATCGGGAGTGCCATAAAAATCTCCTGTCACAGGGACATGACAACCAAACATCAAAAACGCTGGAGAAACCTGGGTTACTTCATGACAAGCCATACGTATTGCTTGGGCAATCTCAAAAATATGATCATCCTATTCGCGATGGCTGTCTTTAATGTACGAAGAAATTGCAGTACCAATGACTATTAACTCTTTCCGTTGGGTTAACCTGAGGATGATACCTACCATTATACCACAAATTCTGTATCTTGAAAAATTTCATAAATGTACGGAATTCTTTGGAAACAAATTGCGATCCATTATCCAAAAGTAGTAGCCTTGCGAACAGGTCGAACTAAAACGAATTTTGTAAAGTAGTCGGTAACAACAAATAAAAATGTATTTCCATTTTTACTTCGAGGGATGGGGCCCATAATATCCATACTAACCATTTGGAAGGGAAAACAGGCATTCTTCTCTTTACCCTTGCTAAATTTTCTGCTTTATGATCACCACAAACGCTATAAGGCTTAATGTGTTTACTAACAGATAACTTTAACTTAGGCCAATAGCGCTGCTCAGTTATTCGAGTCATAGTTTTCGAAACACCAAATGGGAAGCAGTAGGATAATCGTGACATTCCTTTAATACAGAATCACGATTATCTGATCTGATTCCAATCAGAGATATTCGACTCAATGGGAAACGTAGACGGAAGATACTTAAATAAATCATGTACACGAAAATTCGGATACCATTTATCAGGACTAAAAGTTAACATATCAAGAGAAGATATTGCACGAGACAAGGCATCTGGAACAATATTTTGTTTACCAGAACGATTCTGAACATCAAACGTAAATTGGGACAAACGCGAACTCCACCTAGCTAATCGACCAGTTGGCTCATGAAGGTTATGAAGCTACTTAAGTGCTGCACAATCGGTAATAACGATAAAATTTGTACCTTCAACGTAACCACGGCGACAGTTCAATACACAAAATAATTCCGAGAAATTCTCGTCATGTAGCTGCATACTTTTTCTCAGCATCAGTTAATGTACGACTTGCAAAAGCAATTGGTATTCAGAACCATCATGTTTCTGAAACAATACTGTACCGACAGCTAAATCACTGCCGTCAGTCTGAATGTAAAATTTCTTATCAAAATCGGGAGACACTAGAACGGGAGCAAAGGTAATTCGCTTTTTAATTTCCTGAAATGAGGATTCAACTTCATTAGTTCACTTAATAGTTTGACCTTTAGCATTTCCTTTCAAAAGAGAAGTTATGGGAGCTGAAAGTTGGGCATAATCTTTAATAAATCTACGGTAATAGCTTATAAGACCACAAACACGATTTATTTCGGTAGTATTCCTAGGAGTAGGGAAGTTAACAATCGCTGAAACTTTTTCGGGATCAGTACGAAGACCATGTTGATCAACAATAAAACCTAAATATGAAAGAGAAGGTCGACAAAATTGGCATTTCTCACGATTAATAGTGAATCCGGCATCCTTTAATTGTTGGACAACTTTATCTAATGTATCGATATGTGACTGAAAATCTGGAGAGGCAACTATGACATCATCTAAACATATAAAGTCTTGCTCGCCTAAAAGAGAGGGACTGAATATTCTTTCCATACATCTTTGTAATGTCTGAGGACTATTGGTAAGACACATCGACATCACAACATACTTAAAAAGACCTTTACCGGGAATAGTGAATGCAGTTTTTGCACACGACTCCTTTTCTAAACTAATTTGCCAAAATGCTTTAGATCATGAAATTGTAAACCTGTGCTACCTATAACTGTTGCTGCTACACCACTATCAATAAGACAAGATAACGGATGACCAAAAATTTTAACAGTAAGATAAAGTCTATTATTAAACGGAAGGGGGGCAGATACTGGAGCAAGTGTAGTTTTACACGAAAACTTGAAAGAATTAACTGTTAAAAGCCAATTATTCCACTCATCAACAGGAACTGAAAATTGGAACTTATTTCTAGAATGTACGATATTTTTAGATTTGTCTCGTTTGGGATTAAATAAGGTATACACCGAGGAAATTATTCGCTGTTGGTTGGGGGTTGTTTGTCTGAATCGGTAGGTTTTCGATTCGGTCTCATAGTTCGTACATTGGTTTTCTGTTCCGCACCTTTAGGGTTTGGAGCTGGACGAGAAATAGGCGGAACGGCACTACTTTGCCCGTGTTTTGAATTGCAACTAACACAATAATGACTGCAACTACCTTTTCTATCACACTTAAAACAAAAAGTTTGCCAAGGCTCAGAACATTCACGATGAGTGTCCTTTCCTATCACAATTCCAACATATACTAGACGAAATAACTTTAGTTTCACTAACTGTATTAGAGGCAGATGGTTGGCTCAAAAATAAACAAGCTAAATCAGGTTCTAAAAGACCAACATATTTTCTAGGAGGTGACATACCTTTCTGTACGAAATTTTAAATCTTGAACTGCACTACATACTTCATTTAATCCATTAATGGCGATAATTTTTTTATACCAATATGAGATGCAAAATATGGATTTAAATTTCTTTGAATTTGTGAAACAATCTGTTTTAGACTTAGAGGTACGCAATCTGAATGACTAATATGACGAGATTCACATAAGTCGTCGACTTTCTCTAAAAATGGCATAACACTTTCACAAAATACCATTAATTAAACATAAATCTGAAATGAATATGCTTGATTTTGTATCATTATTAAATGGACAACAATCTATTCGTCTCTTTAAATGTATTAAACGCGATTTCTTAAACAATCGTTAACTGTAGGATGTAAATCATTATTACTTAAAACTGTAAAAATTTCATCAAAAGTCTTCTGAATTTCTGTAATTTCTAAATTTAAATCTGAAGGTAACATTTTCCACAAGGTAAATCTTTTTCTGTTGCTAAAATTTAACGTAATTGACTTCTACATTGACCCTGAGTTAGCCTGTTCGGATCCGCAATCATAAAAAAAACCCAGGTTTAATTCCACGAGAGAGTAATTCTGAAACCACTTCATACAATAACATAAACACACAATAAATGTAAACATAAGGTATCAAACAACTTACATAAACATAAATCCTGTAAATGAAAACACAATACACAGAATGAAAATTAAATATAAAAATATATACTGTAAATGTAAACGTACAATGCACGAAAGCGAAATTCAATATAAATATACACTGTAAATCTAATGCAAATACTGACTATAACTACATAGATGTCCCACATTTGTAAAGGCAACTTATAACAAATAAAAAATTGGGGGTTTGATTGATTGTTATATTAAAAGGTAAATTGTACCACGGTCTAGCTCAGTGAGGTACAAACTTACTGTAATTGAGAACTCATTGATTTTCAAGTGTGAGGGATGTAGAGAGATATCCGTAGGTATAACCAGTAATGCATTGTTCTTGTTGGGCGCCACTCAGTTTATAGGTTTAATAATTAAAATACAACAAAAATTGAGAAAGCATAATCTGAATAAACACTAAACTGTATTTATATGTACAAGGGTGGTATGATAAATACCTGTGTTCAGGAAAACAAGGCAATTGGTTTATATTTAATATATTTATTTTTCGACATAATCGCCTTGTAGCTCTATACACTTGATCCAACCATGTTCCAACGTTTTTAACCCATCCAAATAATAAAATTTTGTGAACTCTGCAAAATAGGCCTCTGTTTCCACAATGACTTCTTCATTTGTCGAGAACCGCTTTCCACCAAACCATTTCTTCATGTTTGGAAAAAGAAAAAAGTCGCAGGGGGCCAAATCTGGCGAATATGGTGATTGGGGCAACACTTCGTGCCGTAGTTGAACGAATTTTGCTGCCGCAATTGTCGATGAGTGGGCCGGGGCGTTGTCATAATGGAAAATTATTTTTTTCTTCGCTAGGTATGGCCTTCTACTCTTTACTTCAGCGTCGAATCGGTCCAATAAATTGGCATAACACTGACTCGTTATGGTTCTTCCTTTCTCCAAATAATCGATTAAGATGATGCCTTGCGAATCACAAAAAAAAGTCGCTAGAACTAATTCGGCTGATGGAATCGTCTTTGCTTTCTTGGGTGCATGTTTACCGGCAGAGAAACCCACTGTACTGGCTGACTTTTGGTTTCCGGCGTGTAGTGATGGGTCTACGTCGCATCAACGGTCACATAACACTGCAGAAACTCACTCGGATTACGCTTAAACTTGTCCAAACATTGCGTTGAAGTTGTCACGCGGTTCCGTTTCTGATCAATTGTCAGCAGCCGCGTCATCCATCTCGCCGATAGCTTTCTCATACCCAATTTGGCGTGCAGGATGTTTTGTACACGTTCAATTGAAATGTTTACCATTTCAGCAATCTCTCTTATCTTTATCCGGAGGTCTGCTAACACGATATCATGCACTTTATTAATGATCTCATCCGTAGTGACCTCAATGGTACGGCGCTCCTCATCAAAGACAGATCTTCGGCCACGTTTAAATTCTTTATACCAGTATCTGATAGTAGTCATCGATGGTGCATTGACGCTGTAAACTGCTTGTAACTTTTCACTGATTTCTACACACGTTTTCACACGAAATCTGATCACTGACCGGTATTGTTCTTTTTCCATTACTGCAAAATACCTACACTAACTCACTTTCAATTGCTATAAAAACTAAAGTAATCGATGGATGCCGCTAAAATTTTGACAGACGTGAAATAAAGAATAGTACTCACAGTTGGTAATGCAGATTTTTATACAAAGCCCATTCTGTCGCCAAACACGGGTACTTATGATACTTCCCTCGTATGTTTAATAACTCAATTTGTCTGATTGACATCAGCATAAAATAACTAAAACGGTATTTCTTGTAAAGATTTACGATTCTAAAATTACTAAATTCAAAATAACTACATAAGCTTATAATCTATATTTAATTAAAATTCAAAATGCAACATAATCAACACTGTATTTAATAATAAAACGTGTATTGACCTATGTCAACAGATATCACGGTGAATGTAGGTTGTGAACTCAAATGTTCTTATCTTAGAAACAGAAATCAGCTGTTACTTTATAACCGATCAACACACTAACTGATTTGTTTTCTTCAAACGTACTTTGCATAAAAGGATACTTCTTCCTTACATGTACTCAAAATAAACAAAATACATAAATACATAAAACAAATACTTCGTCTTAAAATGCATTGTAGTAGGATAATTTCATTTCCAATTCATAAGATAACATACGACAATTTCCATTTTTCAATAACGTACCAATAAACGAACTGTAGACCATATATGTAAGGTAATGTTCATATTTTCCACATACCAATAATGGAAAAACTACAAACGCAGGCAAACTAATAGCAATCGGTAATGGTATAAATGTATTCCCGTTTTTAATTATTCATGGCAAACATTTCATATCATCCTGGTCATGCACGTCTTCTTTGTTCCCTAATAAATATCATATATCCAAAATGTAATTAGAAGCCTTACATACCTTATAAAAGGGAAGCAAAACTTAAACGTAATGTAATGAACTGTATGGTAGAAGAGACGGAAAGGCAGTGACTCAAGCGTATTCAGTATACATTTGTGCACAAAACTTGAACCAGAATACACTATATACAATAAAAAAAATTAATTATTGAAAGAAAAAAGAAAGGCTTAACGATACTAATGTAATGTAAATATATTTATCAATAATAATCCAAATTTCGAAATTTAATTAAGGTAGCGATAACCAAAAATTGAAAACAAATTAAGGTAACAATAGCCAAGAATTGGCACGTTACATTAGGAAAGCCAAAAAGCTATAATTAAACTATTATTTTCTACACACTTGCCCTAATAAGCTGCCAATTTGCAGTTACGCTGTCTAACATTGAACATTATGTACAATGTCATATGTTCTGTAATAAATGATTAACTATTAGAAAGGTATATACAAAAGTTATTCCGAATTTTCATGATTATGGAAAGAGATTATTTCCGGCAAAGTGCACTAAGAAAAAATTTATTATGGGACAAGTAGTTTATCGGTAAATCTTCATCAAATTGCAATAATCTCTACCAGTGATATTCAATTGGCTCTGATTGTTGCTTAATTGAAAATAATAAACGTACACATATCTATCTAAGGCCTCGTCCCTGATTTTTCTATTACTTAAACTGTGGAACTAAGGTTGTCAAGTTGCTTTCCCTTAATAGAAAATAAGCACTTAATTTTGACCATTCAATCTTAATCTACAAGTCTATAAATAAACTACATTTTCGATTTTTTTAAGTAGGTCTTCCCATTTTGAATTGCTAACGGTTTGTTTATGCAAACTTATAGCACAGTCGCTATTTCTTATTTAGATTAAAGTAAACTGTTAATTAAATTATGACATGCGTTGTCTTTCTTCTTTTAATAACAAAGGAACATGATTTGAGGGTGTCAAATAGTCCTTGCTAAACTCACCCCACATTGTATGGTGCTATTGGCTACGTGTTTGTAGTTCAATGCTGTTTACTTTTACATCCGAAATCACACGTTATACAAGATTCTGTAGAAGAACAAAAGTCCTACAAACATACAAAGTATCTACATAATTTATGGAATATTTCCTTGTACCACCCGTACATTTGGTAACATGTGGCAAATATCTACAATAAATAAGGAAAGATATTATATGTTTAAAAATGAGAGAAGATAGTTTTCCATCCCGTATGATATTTAATTGAATTATAAGAGAAAGGGCTCTACAATTTTTCGAATTTCCACAAAAAAATTGTACCGATTAGTTGTTTGGTAAAATTTAATTCATTCATACATGTACATATGTAGGTATATGTTATGCAATGGTCTTTTTTCACTAACGCCAAATCGACTTATTATGGGTGTGCGTGTGTGCGGAAGTGCGTGCGTGCTTGTGTTTGTAGAGGTATGTTGGTATCCACGATAACACCAGAACCATAATGTATACGTACTTGAAATTTTATATTTAAACTTCATTTCATTTCTCCTGCAGCTGGTTAGATTTGGTTAAAATCCAGCGGTGGAAAGGGGGTTCCCTAGGCGCAGTTTTTGGTTTTTATCAGATATTTCTGAAAGAGCTGCATATTTCAAAGATATAAAAATACCTGCATATAGATCTTAAACATATCGCTTTATCATGTTCTACCCAATTTTTCGATACAACGTGTAATTTGGTGACAACACTTTTCTAAATTGAAATTTGAGTGTGTTCAAATTTGTAAAATGTGTAAACCTATATTTTAAATATAATTCAATTTTACGTAACTTTTCTTTATAAAGTTTAATACAAGTCCACATAAGTCTAAAAATTAATGAAAATGGTTAAACTGTATTATCGATTTTCGTTCTCGCCTTTCTTGCGTATTTTAGGGTTGAGTGGCGTAAACGGATGATTTTAGATGACCCAGAGGAAAACAACTAGAGAGTTGAAATTTGAGGGATCTAACCGACCATTCTATCATACGTCTACGACTTATCCATCGTCAGCGAAACCGCTTATCCAAAAACTATCTGGTCAGCACAATGAGGGCGTGCATCATCTTGATGAAAAGTTATCTGCTCTTTCAGAAAATTTTAGTTTTTTTTTAATTTCCGTTTTCAATCAATATTATCTTCATATAATTCCAAATAAGTTACTCTAATTAGAATTCTATCAAGTTATCAGCTTCCCTAAACCAAGGTGGATTAGTATCACTTCAATAACGATATTTATGAGTGTTTACTCCACCATTCAATATAATGGTGCACTAGCTCGAAAAACAAATATTGTAAATGTTGGTTATTGATCAGTTGCTAGTGAAAAAGTTTACAAAGCTGCAGGCGTCAATCATGATCATTTTCGATCAACTCTTGAACTCGTGTCATGTTGTATGAATGAAATTTATGTCTTTAAAATTTTATGAACACCAAAACGTGAACTCGATAAGCTCGTGATATGTTTCTAGCAAGCCAGGATCAATTTGTACATGATTGAAAACTGCAACTTCAGTAGCTTCATTTCGAACTGGATGATTTACTTCATGTTTGGTGTTATAGAATCCGTAGTTTGAAACGGTATCTCGCATACCGTGGCTGTAGCTCAATCATTAGTACGAAAGAAATTACAACTATTTTAATTCTTTCGTCTCTCGAATAAACCGTTTTGATTTAGTAGATAAACACGATCTTGTACTGTGGGGAATATTATTTATTTTGACGTGTTCCTTTGACCCCGTTGAATCAACATTGATCGCGCTTGATCTAAAACTCGAAGTGTTCCGGGATTTTTATCGAAACGTTTATTTTGCCGTGTTTTACAGAGATACAACTTTTTGATGGAACATGGTGTATAGTAAATGATTTAATTGTTGTCCTCAAAGCAAATATCGTACGGATTTAAAAGATGTGTCACTTCTGTGCATAATTCATTTTACGAAGGATATAAACAAAATATTACCAAAATGTTTGCGAAAAGCGTATTTTATTTCTCTCACAGCTAATTATTCTTTTGAAATCAATTACTACACGTGACAATTAAGAACCTCTATATTACTACATTACTACATCCTATTACTATATTCCTAGACCAAAAAATAAATATGCCATTATCAAATGTACATAATGAATATAAGACGAAATATACATTATTATGTTAAATTTAATTTGGATCGACAAGTACTATTAAGCAGGTGGTTATAAATTTCCCTCGCAGGTAACAATATTAACGTTAATATACTTTAAAAATTTCTCCAAAATGTAATATTTGAAACCGTAATGATCTAATGATACATCTTTAATTTGGATGGTTTTAACTTCTCATACGCTCAATAAGGTTTTCACATCGGCAATACACAGTGCACCGGCGTCGGTTTCCGTTGATTGCACTCTTTATTAAACAGAACGAAACTTGTGCGCAATGGGTGTTCTGAGATCCACTTTACATTAAACTGAGAAATTCGAATATATAAAATGAATTGGTTGAGGCATAAATGTTCCTCTTATACGCAAATGCTTTACCCTACACTATCTAACCCTCAAAGTTTACATTCTTAGCTAATGACAGAGTCTCACTAACTCCGAAACAATTCGTTAAAGTATTATAAGTTTTTGTCATGGACGATTAAGTTCATTTTATTAAATACATAAATAAAAGGTTTACCTCGAGTAGGATTTGAACCTACGACTTCTATTTTGCTAGAGTAGCGCTCTAACCAACTGAGCTACCAAGATACTAGCCCCACTCGATGTAAATTTTGTCTATATGTATGTAGAACTGATGTAACTTCTAAATATATTGAGATTACAGTCAAATTTATCTCGATTGGGGCTTGTACCTTGCTAGCTCAGTGGGATAGAGCACTACTCTAGCAAAGTTGATGTCGTAGGTACTCGAAGGAAACTTTTTATTTATGTATTTAATAACACTTGTAATCATTTGTAATTCACTAAAGTAGTTAAATTTTCCAGCAAGTCAAAAGATTCACTTTAATAAGCTGAGTGGTTAATTAACAGGGAAAGCTAACCAACGATACAAACTATCAATTTTAACGTCCCTACCATCTATGTTAGATTAAGCTAGATAAATTCTCAATTTGGAAGAACTTTAAAATCAACTAGGTGCACCTATCAATGTAATAAACTATTACTAAAACAAAAAAACAGTAACTGTTACAAAAAGAATTCATGGCTATCTGAGAAAGGTTGTTTTTAGTTTATTAATATTTATTACTTATATCCGCCTAACCAATCTAAAATCATTTGTGTGCATAAGCTGAACTTTCTTCTTAGAAGTGTAATTAAATCTTTTAGTGTAATTACGCAGAATTCAAAGCACTAAAATTACATTTTCGTTAATCTTAGCATCATAAAAGTTATAGCTTTATGGCTTTAACCAGGGCCTATTTAGTAAATGGTCCCGTTGGGCCCAGGCCCAGGGCGCAGAGGTTTTGGGGCGCTAGAAAGAGATTAGATTTTAAGGCGCGGCGCAAATGGAAAAAAGTGCAGGCGGTCAGCTGAACCTCAACTACTATTTTATAATATGCAAAACGTGTCATTATAAACTTTAATTATAAAAAAGTTTGTGCATGGTTGTGTTCTATAAGACGAAAACTCCAAACACTCTTTGGCCAATAAAATTCATAGTCGTGTATGCGCTTCATTCTATTAGTCCATTCCATTGAACTCGATGTACGAAATGGAATGTGCGCTCTACGTTTGTTTTCAAGAGACGCTTTGAAGCCACCGTCCTAGAAAGAGGCACATAGTACTCGTCTGTATTTCTTCGCTTGTCTTACACAAGTACGCTTATGAAGTTTACTGGTGTCACTTAATATTTTTCGCTTTTTACGTAATTTTAAAGTTTGTTTTAAGTTAATAATTAGGCTTAATTCAACCAAAACGTCTATGTACTGTTCTGTGTGTCTATATCTCCATCGAACGATACAGAAATAATACATTTTCGCAGGTTATATGGCCTCTTACTGTTTTTTGGTAGTGTAATTTTTATTTATAAGCTTATTCAAAACCAAATTGACTGTCCTAACCCATTATCGCTAATTTACTTAAAAATTCCTATATCTTTGTATATACCGGGGCATGGTCGGACGCACCATGGGAATCCAATGGGAAAGCATAAACTCTCGAATCCGTGCTACCCTAATTATTTTAGGTAAAAACTCTACAGGAACTTTTCTTTAAAGAATACATTCCATATTAAAAATATGTTACAGTTTACGTTAATTTAAAAAATGCAAAAATTATGTACCATTCCTGCACATCATCAGAACAGCAATCTTTTAAACGTCAAACCATCTAAATAATCAATGAAAGAGTTCCTGTAGAGTTTACGTTGCAAATGCGCGCCTCGAAAATGCCTTTAACGTTTGCTTGGATGGTGCCGGTGGAATGAACGAGGAGAAGGGGGCAAGAATGTCTTACGCGCCCATAAATACATGCTAACCGTGAGCCTGGCTTTAACATCATATATATATATATATATATATATATATATATATATATATATATATATATACAAAATAAATCACAAATTACTACGCATTTCTACAGGTGTATAAAAGATAAACAGATAAGCAACACACTTGATTATTGATTTCTCTTGATTATTTACAACCGTATCTGCCCGATAGCTTTCAAATATATACGAATATCATGCAGCAATGTGTGTATCACATTTTTTTACTTCATTAATTTTTATGGTTTCCTACAAAACGTTTACAAACATATCTGGTGTAGAACAACACGCGACCTTCAAATCTACAATGTGGAAATTGAAAGAATTTAAATAGCATTTTTCTAGCACATACATCTTCTTTGCAACACGTTCATGATGAAAAGAGGCAACAGATGACAACGACAAAAATTAATAATGTCAGATATATGTTTACACCCTCATCTCAGATAGACGTTAATAGACATAATTTGAAAAACAAACTTCGAAAACCGATCACATGTCAAAAATAACGCAAATATAGTTTAATCGGTTTAACATTCATTTCATTTTTAATGCGAATTTAGTTTTATATGAAGAAATTTTATAAAGGAAAGCTAT
>JARFJB010000241.1:162500-164343 GCA_036346205.1 Vesta saturnalis
ATTAGTTTTTGTTCGCACAAAAATACCAGTCTCTTACATTTCAAAAAAGAATAAAGCCGTCAAGTTGCTACCACGATGCATAAACAAGGTGACTTCGACGAGGAATCCAGAAATCGTTAGTTACTACTTATTTACAACGAAACAAGGGACGGTGTGGATACGTTTGACAAGCTTAAAAAGAAAACTGGAAGGTTCAGAATAAATGAGTAAAATGATTGTGTATGAGTATGTGTATGAGTGTACGCTTACTAACTAAATATATTCGAAGAATATTAAAAGAACCTACCTAGAGGCTAAGTAAGTGTTATTTTCGATTAGGTATAACACGTTTCCGCTCCTTTCGCCTTAAAACTAAGATCCTCAATTTACAGTTGCCCTTGTTTTTGAAACTTGTTACAATGGAGACTTATTGAACTCTACAAGTGAAGCTACAAAACAAATGACTAAATAGAACATTTATCAAATATGACTATGCAGTGATGTCACTACCAACCTCTAAAGTGGATCCCGTCACTACCGTTGTATTTAATGTGCTACACACGCACGCCCACGTACGCACGTAACACAGACCCACACACAGCAACACAAAGAACCAACCACAACTGCATACAAACCCATTACCCAAAACCGATTTCCGCAACACACCCACACAACACCACACAACCCACCACGCCCCACCACACCCCACAACACCACGCAGCACCACCACACCCCCACCCCACAACAAAACACACCCCCCCCCAACCACACCCCACCCCGCACACCCACCAACCCACACCCCACCCACCACACAACCCATCACACCACACAACCCCACCACAACCACCCCACCCACCCACACTTACCACCACCCACCACACCACTCACCCACACTCCACCCACTTTTTCCACTCACACACACACCCCACCCCCACACCCAACACCACCTCCACACTCCCTCCTCACTCACCCTCCACTCACTCCCACCCACCCACCTCCCCCTCACCCTCACACCCACCTCACCCCTCACCTCCCCGCTCACCTCACTCACCCACCCACACACCACTCCTCACACCCCACTCACTTCACACTCACACCTCACTCATCACTCACCTCCACTCCCACCTCACACCCCTCACCCCACACACACTCACCCCCCCCACCTCCACCCCCTACACCTTTCACCACACACCTCCACACCACCCAGCCCCACCCCCACACCACCACACCCCCCCACACCCCTTTAAACCCACACACCATACCACACCACACACACACCACACACACACACCCAACACACAACCACACACACACACACACACCCCCACACAACCACACACACCCCACCCCACACACCCAACCCCACACACACAACCACCGGCACCAACACACACCCACCACCACACACACACACCACACCACACCCACCCACACCACCCACAACACCCCAACACCACACACACACACACACACAACACACACACACCCCCCCACCACACCACCACCACACACCACCCCCCCACACACCCACACACACCACACCCTCACCCCCCACACCCACCCCACCCAACACACACACACACATCACACCGCACACCCACACCACCACACACACACACCACCCACACACCCCACACCACACCAACCTCACACACACACCACACACCACACACACACACCACACACACACAAAAATAAAAAAAAAAAAAAAAAAAAAAAAAAAAACCACACCCCCACACTTACACACACAACCACAACCACCACATAAAAACACACAAACCCAATCACAAAAAAAAAACCCAAACCTCAAAAAAACAAAAACAAAACAACCAACAAACCCAAACAACAAAAAACACAAATGAAA